>JAPYZD010001965.1:0-25675 GCA_030522725.1 Ichneumoninae sp. B BG-2022a
CTTGAAAATTACGATTTTAAACAAATTTTAACATAAAGGAAACGAATAACATTTCGGGATCATTATTATGGACGAACAATCTTATCAGCATCTTCCATACGGTTGATTTTTTTCAGATTTTTATCCGATCGAGAAGTGTCTGTAATTCTCTTTTATTCCTCTCAAACTTAGGCGGCGTCAGTCATTGCGCTAGTAGTACCTTAAGGTCTTCTCTCGCATAGATTAATCTCAGTTTGAACACAATAGGAACGTTTTTTTTTTATTGAATTGAAGAATTTTTTTTCCTAACGCATCCCGCTTTCCGTTCCTGTGAAGTATGCGCAGAAAGGCACTTTATGTCACTAGGTGGAAAAATGGCGATTTTGGAAAAATCCCATTTTCGCACCTTGTGAAATAAAATTTTGTTTTCTGAACTCGTCAGAAAAAGTTTTTTCGCACTGGTATCGAAATGTACTATTTTCGCATCGCGTGTGGGAAAAATATGGTATTTTTTCCCGCACTAGACCGCGAAAGTGCCTTTCTACGCACAATTCCCAAAAACGAAAAGCGCGATTTTCGTGAAATTGTCACGAAAAATTAATGGGCGTAGAAAAGGGAATCCTGACTCGCGTGAATACCGCACTCGCTTTGGGGTCGTGTGGCATTTCACGCTCATCAAGAACTCCCTTTCAACGGCCTTGTCATACAAATACCTATTTCCTTCGACAAATTGCCTTGTCAGCAGAAAAAAAAATGAATTAACATTATAAATGTAATTAAAACCTGATCCACTTATTGTCCAATAATAGGTCTGTTCGTTTTCAGAGTAAGCTGGAGCATAGCGTTCTATTTTCCTCGGAAAGTGTATCCATATTTATTGGACATATAGATATACCTTGCAGGTAAAATCGAGCGCTCTGCTGCAGCTAACTCTGGAAACGAACAGCCCTAATGTTTAATTTAAAAATAAAAAACGGGATATCTTGCGGACTCTCAGGAGGATAAAAAAAGGAAATTTATAAACGAGCCTCTAAAACTTTTTGTTTGAACGAAATAACTATTATAGCAACGATAAAGTGGAGGTTGGCCCGGTAACTTTTCAACTTGGGCCATTAACTTGGAAAGTCTATAGGAGATGCGGAGGAAGAGAGCAGCGACCAGCCGAGTGGAGGTTTGAACTATAGAATCTCCGTTATGAGGGAGGAGCGGCCGGGTATAACAGGGAACGAGGGAATTTACGTTTCATTTCCAGCATCGTGGATTACGACACGATAGAAGCCTTCGTGACGTCGTTCGTTGAATCTCCGGCACTACGAGCCGAGAAGGTAATATAATAGAAGCGCTGCCGTGATCAAGGCTCCTCCTCCCCTCACACACTCAGCTTATACAAGCTCGGAATTGGTGCGTCCTTCTCCACCCCTTGCATAATCGCGGTCGTTTACATTCATGATGACACACGAACGCATCATAGCACTGTCGTTTAATTTGAGTTACCGTCTTACATCTTCTTAAGCTCTTTCTTTGATGAACCAAAAAGTGTCTTAAAATCAACGTACTAGTTAACAAATTTTGAGACAGACCAGGGAATAAAATATGGGGGAAATAAATATCACGAGTAAAAACAGTTTAAACTCATTCCATAATAGTCTGGCAAGCTTCTTGTGCATATCAAATGAATTTCATTATATCTGAAGTCGGTGTAGACATGGAAGACATTAACGGGGCGAGACGGGGTTGGACATTGTAACGCGGCGAGATAGAAGTCACAAATTATGAATATTCAGACGAGCCTCACTCCAGATTTTTTATACTCCTTGGAATAATCGGAAAGTCCTGATTATGGATATTTTGAAAACAGAAAAGTCGATGTCCCGAATTTAAAAAATATGAAGTAATAAATTCCAGAAAGCCCGACAGACCGATTGAAAAGTGAATTGACAATAAATAATAGCTACGGCAACAAAAATCGAATGTTAATTATCAGAAAGCTTAAAACTCTAAACACGTTGCAGCAGCGTGAAAGCTTATTGGTGAATAGCCGATTGTTCGAAGATTTAATACTCCGAACAGAGAGTGACCGATATGTAATTATTTCGAAATAAATTATAAGAAGGAATAAAAATCCAAAAGGTAAAAAATCCGAAAACGAGCTCGTACATGTTTGTTAACATCGGTAGGAAAAGCTGTTTCATGTATAGTGTACAAATTCGCAGAAACCTGTATTCGGAGACTTGCCCTTTCGGGTAATTTGCATTCGGAGATTTGCCCTTTCGGAGAAATCTGGGTTCGAAGTTTTGACCACTCGGAGAGTGTACTTTCGGAAATTTGACACTTCGGGGAATTGGCTTACGGAGTCTTTGAACTTCTAAATTGAATCTTTTCAAAATCCGAACTTCGCGTGTGTGATCATTCTTTGAACTAAATTTCGGGAATTCAAGCTTCCGAAATGTTCCCTATTCCTCAAATTCAATATCGAATTTGTACATTTTTCAAAGTATTAAACCGTCTTATTTTCAAATATCGTAATTATAGTTTGGGAACTAAGCACCGAGTTGCCGTGTACGTTTGGAAACTTGGTCTTTTCTAGGAATTAAAAGAACCCTTTTACTTCGTATTAACCCTTTAGGGTGTTCTATATTTTTTACCGTTAAAAGAAATAAGATGGAAGGCCGTAGAAAGTATTATCGAAATGAATTTGTCAACCCACTGGACGTAAAATGCGACGTATAGATTTTATAGTCTTCCATCGGGCCCACATAACGCTGCAATACAGAACGGAGCTTATATCGCGTAGCGATATACGGCTGTGCTTAGAAGGGTTAAGGGTAAATATAACTTTGCAGAGAGCGAAGATATTTATCTTTCCCGGGGTACCAGCTTCGAGCCCTAGTTCGCGTTTCTTGCGGAGTCGCAGTAGTAACGGTCGGTGTACAGTCCGACGAGGAGGAAAGCAGCCAATGTAGTTTCGTGCCGTATTAAGTGAACAAGAAGAAGCTCTGCCAATGTGAAATTCTTTTATCGTTCCATATATATAATCCTTTATTGTGTTTACTCCTAAATTCGTGAATTTTTCCGAGTGGAACCTTAACGATGTTCCACGAAGTTCGCGTTTCATTGTTGGTTCAGGAATAGCTGAAAGTGGATTTGATCGAATCCTCGGGAGCTGATAGTGAAAGAAACTGAAAGCTCATAGCTCACTTCGCTTCTTGCCTCTGTAGCTGCTAGATAGGGTAGAGCGGGGCAAAATAGGGCAACGGGGCAAAACGGGGTTTTTGGGCAAAACGTCATTTTACAATAATTTTTGGATGTCCGAATTCGCCCTATCGGATACATCAGGCTTTTCTGCCCATTTTTGCCCCCTTGTCCGATCCAAAAATGATTGGTAAATTTAGTTCTGCACAAAAACCCCGTTTTGCCCCGTTGCACCATTTTGCCCCGGTCTCCCCTATATCTGTAGTTTCAGACTTTGGAGAAGTTAGCCGCGCGTAGCCAGATAGAGAAAGAGACGAGAAGAGCTCCGTCGGGATAGCATTATCGAATAACCGTCACAAGTCCCTCCCCCCCCTCCCCCCAGCCAAGCCAATCGTCTTTGTCGCCTTTAGCGGTCTCTCGATCGCGGCCAAAATGAATTTACCCTCTCCACTAAACAAGTGGGTAGCTTCCTTTTCCTTTTACAGCAGCCACCCCCACCCCTCTCTTGGATTGAGGATCCGACCCGCTGCTGGCCGTCCTTCTCCCTCCGACCGATTTTCAATATTTTAACGTTCCACCGAACTTCGTCGGTAGACCACTGCTACGAGCCTCTCTCGACTGGGATCCCATTTCCCGATCATAATTCACGAGGCAGCGCGACCGAACTAAAGAGAAGAAAAAAAAATAAGAGAGGAATCAATTAAGACTTTATCGATGGAAAAATATTCCATCCACTTCGAGGGCTATACACACCGCTATACCACCGCGGTTCTTCTGTGTCAGTCGATTAATGAAATGAGGAGAATAATCGATTTCTTTTCTCGCTTGACAAAACACCTCTGGATGTTCGGTGAGAGAGTTGGGAGAACGGAGAATCGACGGAGAGTTATAACATCGAGAAATATTATATCTTGTAAAATTTTTAATTATGTCGATTCGATGTATTTGTTCGGCGCGGCTATGCATATCGATAAAGATTGCCAAATTGAATGAGACAATTCGTGTATTACACCCAGAGAAAAAATTTATTTAACGGCCAATGTTTATTAAGATTAAGTAAAATATTTATTTGATTTAAATAAATATGTATTTCATTTAAGTAACTATTTACTTAATTTAAATAAATCTTTATTTAAATGATATAAATATTTTACTTAGTTTTAATAAACGGGGTCGTCAAATAAATTTTGTTTCTGGGTGTATGCACCGATTTTATTTTGGAAATAATCGATTTCTTTTCTTGCTCGATAAACCTGCTCTGGATGTTCGGTAAGAGAGTTGGGAGAACAGAGAATCGACGAAGCATTATAAGAACGAGAAATATTATATTCTATAAAACATGCACAGAAGCAGTATTAACTATCGTTCGTAAATTCTGTGCCATGGTTCCTATAAGATAAGTTCTTTGTACTTTATAAGATGATGTGAGGGATGGGTTGTAAAAGCCGATTGACGCCATACATTGGAAAATAAAACTACTAATACTACTCATATTTTATAAAATATTTAATTGTGTCGATTCCGTATATTTGTTCGGCGCGGCTATGCATATCGATAAAGATGGCCGAATTGAATGAAACAATTCGTATATTATGCACCGATTTTGTTTTGGACATTGACCTGCCGGATTTTTTGTATGAGGAAAATTGCCTTGAAATGGTAAACTGCATATAACGAACGTAGTGAATTACCTATTCATACGAGCGATAGAATAATGCAAAGGGAATATAATAACATAGGTTGATGAAACTGTAACGATATACAAAATAATGAAAAAAAACATGGTATAAAATGTGTGTGAAATCCACCCTATATTCGAACTATGTAAATGGTGGATAGCATGCGGTAATATAGTTGCTGTGTTTTAACTTCCAATTTTCCACCTTTTGATATCACATTTGCGTATAAAAGAGAGTCTGCCGGAGGCAACGTTGCAGGCCTTCGGTACTAGAGCAATCTCCATTACATTCTATCGTCTAAATTGCAGCATAACGCCGAGCCCCTGCTGTGGACTATCTGCAAAAACTATTTCCTATGTTGTAAATGGCTGGGCGATCGATTGCTCCTCCGATACAATGGTCTACACGATGCTGACAAAACTTTTTAATGCCTAACGCGGTGCAAACTATGCAGTCTCCGCAGTTAAAATTTAACAGCAATCCTTGACGGAAAATTTCTAGAATTCTTTACTTTCCCATTAATCAGATACGAGAAGTATGCAAGAAAAAGTATTATAATCCAAAAAAAATTGGATTATCAGATTATTGTCTAGAAACATAATTTAGTGTCTAGAAACATGTGTTGCTTAGTCCATCCATTTCTGTCGCTGACCACATTCGAGATGAATTCCACATACATTTGAGACGTATCACAAACGTTCTTTTAGCCACTTTAATGTGTTCCTTAATTCATACTTTCTTTTACTGGCAGCATTCAAGATACACTCCAGAGAAAAATTGTAAATGTTCTCTGCAGCCTTACTTCCGGTTTGAAAATCTCATTTCAAACCGGAATTGAGGCTGCAGAGGACGCTTTGAATTTTTGAACACGCGGAAAATGATTAAATAATCTGTGAAATAAACCTGTGTACACTATATTTTCAGAGACACGGTGTGTACACTGAGTTTTTATAGAACAGTCGGGTTTTCAAAGATTTCTAGGCTTTCAAAAAATCTGCAAAAATTCTGGGCCACTTCTTGACGTGTCTACTACACACCCAGAAAAACAATTTATTCGACGGCCACCGTTTATTTGATTAAAATAAAATATTTATTTGATTAAAATAAATATTTATTTGATTAAAAAATATATTTATTTGATTTAAGTAACGATTTACTTAGAAGTAGCCAAAGTCAAAAGTTTAAAACCTTTGTTAATAAAAATTGAAGAATAGTCGAAAAAGACGAAAAAACAGAGAGTTTCAAATTTCGACTGTTCCTTCAAACATCCAGTGCACACACGCACGGACAATTTAACGCTAAGAGAATTTTTAGATGATTCACGTTGTGACACCGAGGTATTCTCGCGAAATGTTTCAGTCTGGATTACCGCCGTCCTACGATGAGTACCTGTGCCACAAATACGCAATGTTGTCGCGGTCTCACACACCGCCGCCTCCGTGGTCGGATTCGACGTATCCGAGGATTCAGCAAGCGCGACTGGAGCATCTTGCGAGTCAACCGGAGTTAAGGGAGTACTTGGCCCAGGTGGCACTGGAGCAAACTTCGTATCATTCGCAGCAGCAACAGCAGCAGCAGCAGCACGGTGTTTCGCGGGATTCGGCGAGTCTGTCGAACCATCAGCAGCAGCAGCAACAGCAACAGCAACAGCAGCAGCAGCAAGCGCAAAGGTTACAAGCGGCGGCGGTCAGACAGCAGCGAGCCCGCGCGATGCCTCCCAGGTGGGTTGCAAAAGACATTTTCCCGAATCGTCCTAAAGTTCCTCACTTTGTAATACAGTAGAACCTCGATTATCCGAACCAATTGCGACCGGAGCTCGTTCGGATTAACGAAAATTCGGATAATAGAACAGTCAAACTGTGTTAAGCGATATAGCATGATACATATCGAAAACATTACAGTACTCACATATTTTAAATAACTTCAATGTCAGAGATCGTTAACTTATAGATATCATACGAGCCCGATAACAATGTGCTCATCTCTCCCTTATCGAGTTTCGAAATCGAAATCGAGTTTCGAGTATCGAAAGCGTCTCTAATTTTTTTTCCGGCGTAAGTACATTATGCTTACGCTTAGAGGTCGAAGGACTAGACGCTGAATCCATAACGCACTAAACTACGAGAGCAGTTACGAGATTAAAGAAAATAAATTTTGAATACGATGCGTAGGGGGGACCGGGGACAAAAGTAACACGGGTCAATTGTAACAAGCGGCCGCGCAACGCTGCGCATGATCGGACGCATCGGATATGAAGTGAGCATCATTATAGACATCACCTTATGATCATGGAATCACCTCATAGCTGAGTTTTCAAAAATACCAATTTGCCGAAACCAAATGCGATTCACGAGAGCGGAAGTGATTTTTCGGCTGTGCGGATCGCGTCAGCTAGGCAACACAATACAAAATATTAGTGCTAACAAGCACAAGGAGTTGAAAGGTACATTTTTGCGGAACGTTTTGATCGCTGAGACGATTAGTTTCAGATTGTTATTAACCGATGCCACAGTAACGTTGCTAATAATCATGTTTTGGGTCGATTGTAACAGTCGATCCGGGTCAATTGTACCAGCAATAATTAATTTATTCCAATACCAATACCAATACCAGTATATTTTATTTGTTTAATTCTTACATTCTAAGCGATCAGCGATAATTTATACAGTTCTAATTTATAACGAACCAATTGCAGACTATAACATTTATAGTAGGACTGTATAGTTAGGCCGGTTAAAATGTCTTAGCTGGGTAAAACAGCTTAGACGGCTAATACATTTTTTAATTTGTTAAATTTCAATTTCAATTTTTCTATGATAATGCACCCCGGTTCTATTTCTTAATAGCGGTCGGCAAAGAATTTCATTGGTACAAGAGGATGTCACAAATGACCCCACGACCCGTTACAATTGACCCCACCGCGGCCCAAACTCTCACCGAATTTTGTTTGTGTTTCAAGGGGTGGTGTTCGCAATTCCGTGCTACTTTCTGCTTGAAATTTTTAAACTAAATACCTAAGACTAGGTTAATGGTACACCATTGGATACCGAAGCGTTAGACTCTAGACTCTCGGGTTTTTTTGGTAAAAAAATAAAAAAGGATTTTTGTTACTTTTGTCCCCGGTCTCCCCTATTTGCTCCTCTGTGAAACTCAAAAATACTGTGCATACGACTGGCGTGCATTTACGGTACCACTGTGTGAGTCTATGCGAGCCCGAGCGTTCTTGAATTGGCTTGCTATTTATAGCGTGCAACAATGTGAGAATACTAGAATTTCGCGCAATTGTTCGGATAATAGAAACTTTATCCGAACCAGCGGCAGTGTCGGATAACAGAGGGTTCGGATAATGGGTATTCGGATAATCGAGGTTCTACTGTAATCGCGGAAAGTCTCTGCGGAGACTCAGTCGTTGCGGAGTTGAAGTGATATTTAGAACGGTGCTCTGCATTAGGATCCTCGGTGGGTTTCCTCGCAGCCTTTCGGAACGCAACGTGTCACCTCATTGAATAATTTATAGTTATATCGCATATGAGCCTTGCCCTCTTGGCCCCTGTTTCACGGTGCTCACCGAGGAGTCAGGTCTTATCGTGCTCTCGGGAAAACCGCCGAGACTGTATACCGCACAAGCACGGCACATGTACACTTATCTACGAGACACCGGGATGCTCATGAAATATTAGTGGCGCAGCTCTCTACCGGGATGCATTTTCTATTAGTGGAGCGGTAAAGTTTGTCGTGAATTTATACAAGGGGTAAATTTTGTCGTTATCGTAAACTGGTCGACTCGTCTTAAGAGCATGTGAAACCGTATGGAGTGTGAGAGAGATAGCATCAGTGGCGCTCACGGCGGAGCGAGAGAGACACACTCGGAAAGGTGTTTCACATCCTCTTAAGGTAGCTATGTCGGTGGCCAGAGTAATAGACATTAACGTTTATATGACATAAGAAATTAATCATATGTGGTACTTTGTTTGCATCAATAATATTATTAGAAAATAATAGAGAATCTATGCAAATTTTCGGAATTAGATTGAACCGATTGTTTGTAAGCAGATTATTTGTTTAGTGTGGACTTCATTTTTACGACAGTTAGGTTAGGAAACGTCATTTGGCCAGAAACCGTGCACTTTGATCGCAGTTCTGTTGAACGTTAATCCGGTGACTTTTCTTTTTTTTTGTGCATTAATGCCTGGTTGATTCGCGAGTCCGCAGTACTTTATATTTTTACTCTATCTGTGATTGAAGTATGTTAATTATCAATGTGAAGATCAATTCTGCCAGCTCTCCCATAAGCGCCGTGTAAAAAGATCGATTTTCAAGATCCAATTATTCATTCAAATGGTCGGTAAAAGCCTTCGGGATTTTACCCAAGTAAAATTTGATAGTTAAATTACAACATGTCAAAAGTTTATGCACATGTTTTTGGAGATTGCCTTCGCGACATAACTACCTTAAAACAATTTCGGGCTCGTACGATGGCATGGAATTCCAAAACGGCCTATATTTCAATATTCCAAGTCTCAAGCCTCTTTCCCATATGAAAAGTAAAATTAATCAATTTTAAAAAATATTTTTAACAATGCCCGATAAACTTTTTCGTTGGTTGTCGCTCCGGGACTGTAATCCCATGTATTTTTTCAAGCTGATCACGAATCTGTCACTTATTTTATTCGTAGATGAACATTTGATACGGAAAAAATGCGTCTCAACAAGAAAAAAAAAATTCATTAAATTAAAAAACTTCAAAACGACATACAATTTAAACAGTTCGATCGATTTTTGTGAAATTTTAATGGGATCATTGGATGGTCATATTCTATATGTGTACGCCTTTTTAGCACGATAGCTAAAAAATTGTGATAGAGGGGGTACAGACATTTTCGAAGAAATAAAAAATCACGTTCAAAAAAACAACTGAACATTTTTCAATGAAATTTTGACCAAACGTTGACTATTGATCACACATGTCGAGGCGTTCTCAAGTTATAGTGGTTTGAATTTTTCACGTCCAATTCACACACGCGCACACATGCGGACATTTTTTTCTAAATGTGATTTTTTGATGTTTTGGAATATTCTGAAAGCGTTTTCATTAAAATCTCGATTTATTTTTCACAATAACAAAGCTTCCTCTACGAGGAAATAAAAAAATATATTCCCGATCTACCCGACTGGCTTCTATATTGAAATGTTTGAAAGACACAACTAGAACGCAAATTTGTTTCGATAAAGTATGCATCAGTTTGGTCCTTTCTGTTGCACAGATCGCAGAGCGAGAGCCGTGCCCATCAGCAGAGAATCGCAACGATGTACGACGACGCCGCATTCTGCATGGAAACGACAGCGATAACGTCGGCCTTCGAGCACGGTGTGGCGTTCTGCAGTCTAATGTAAAAACAAAAAGTCACCGAAGCCTTGGACGGCCTCGCTCCCGATGGAAAATTCATTGAAACATTACTAGGAACGAAGAGGAGAAAATCACGACGGCTAAACGCAGCTTCTTGTTTTACCAGAGCTCACACGCGAAGCTTTTGCGCTCGAAGATCGCAAAACTTTTCTCTCTCGTATTCTACGATAATTGTGATCATACCCGATGAAATGTACCGCCAGGCGGTAAAACGGTCATCGAGAGGCTTCATGTCGAAGCCACGAGTATCGACACTGAAAATCGTTATTTTATCATTGTCTATACACGTGACGTTGTCGCCTCGACATACAAAATTTTAATACGGGCGTCCAAAAAATTGTCACTTTGCATCTACTTGAAATTTCGACTGATTGGTTCGTCGATATGATATCGATGCTGGATGCGTTTGAAAAAAAAGTCCTGGCTGGTCCAGACACTCCTGCTGTCCTTTCGCTGAAAGCCTCGAGCTTCCTCGCCGCATTATCATTATTATTATTATTGTTATTGTTGACATTATTATTATTATTACTGTTATTATTATTATTATTATTATTGCCGTAGTCGTATTTTCTACTTGCCGCTATACTCGATCGAAAAAGGCACCTCCCCGCTCGCTCGCGAATCCATTGTAACAAATCTTGCGACATTTTACTCAACGATCAGACTCAAAATCGATTTCGCACTCGAACGGAAGTTACGAGGAAAATATTATGTATCGGGAATATCGTTCGTTTGCTCGATCACAAACGTTGTCAATGGACTTCGTTCCTCGCGCGAATGGGCATCATTCCTGGCATCGTGACGAATTCGCCCGACGACCAGCGTGGTAATATATTCGCAGTATAAATTGTACGCGAGACACGTTCGTAAATGAAATATGAAACCGTTCGAGCATCACGTAAGTCTCGAAAAAAAAAAACTAAAAAAGATTGAAAAAAATATTATAAAGTAAATACCGACACACATACTCACTACATTGTAAAACTTATTCTAATCGTAAACAAATCGTGTTATAATAACATCGTCATATGCCGTAAGCGTATTCAGTATATTAACAAAATAAATGATGAAAAATGGCAGACAAAACAAGAAAAAAAAACAACAAAAAAAATCGGTAAATAAAAATAATACTCGAAATATTTGATATATAGAGATTTACACGTGTAAGGGCAAAAAGTGTTTTAGAAGATCGTTAATAAATAATCGAGAGACATATATTATATATACATCCATAAATATATGTAAAAATATTGAATTTATTATAGGGGCAGTCCTAAAGTCATACAATTGAAAATTAGAGACATTAATTTTATTGTACAGTTTAAGATCAGTGTGTTAAAAAAACTGTGTTATTATTTAGCACTAATATACATTAAACACTAATAGACTGTCGTCGTAAGTAACCTTCCGCAGCTACACACTCGATCGCACACTCGTGGGCCTAAGCAACTTTTGGTCCAGTCGCCGCACTGGGCTACAGTTCCATTGTCGTGATCGTCGCATCAATTTTTTTTTAACATTAACTCTATTCTACGGAATATAATGTCACTAGCGGGTTTGCACATTTTTTCCAGCCTGAAAAGTGCTGAAAAAGGATATCGTTTAAGAAGTACTTGCGGACAGTCTGAGCACATGTGAGTTCACAGAGAATTGAGAGAGAAATTGCGAACACTTCTCGATGAGATAAAAATCTGAAAAAATCAACCATATGGAAGGTACTGAAAAGATTGATTTTGCATAATAATAATTCCAAAATATTATCAACAAATTGACGAAAAAGAAAATCCCAACTAATCACCCGGCAAATTAACTTTTTTTTTATGAAAACGATTTCTTAATTTTTCTGAATACATATGAATTTTTTCAGACTTTCGTGAAATTTTTGAAAAGTGCATT
The DNA here is from genome assembly GCA_030522725.1 of Ichneumoninae sp. B BG-2022a. Taxonomy (NCBI): domain Eukaryota; kingdom Metazoa; phylum Arthropoda; class Insecta; order Hymenoptera; family Ichneumonidae; species Ichneumoninae sp. B BG-2022a. Next base: position 12,154 of record JAPYZD010001965.1, read on the forward strand.
TTTAGTTAATAAAAAAATGTAATTTTCAATAAATACACAAAATTCTGAAAAATTCATACATATTCAAAACGATTAACAAACTAACTAATTGTTTCTATATGAACAAAAAGTTAAGTTGCCGGGGAATTTGTTGAACCATTTTTTTTCTGTCACTTGTCAATAACATTTTGGAATTATTATTATGCAAAATCAATCTTTTCAGCACCTTCCATCTGCTTGAGTTTTTTTCAGATTTTCATCCCATCGAGGAGTGTTTGCAATTCTCTCTGAACCCACGTGGGCTCAGGCGATCCGCAAGTACTACCATAATTTTAAAAAATAGTGAAATTATCGTTGTTTCGCTACAACCAACATTGTAGCCACTGAACGGCGGCACGCGGTCCGATCCTATGCATCATTTATCAAAACCAAAAAGTAATTTCACATATTTTGTGTACGATCGATGAAACGCGAATTTGATTTTTAAACCGCAAGTCAGGCCGATAAGGCCTGCGTCACTCGAGCTGCGCAGCTGGCGTATTGAAATGAAATGAAACATATTAAAAAAAAAACAAAACAAAACAAAAAACAAATCGCTATCGAGCCAAATGGAGGAGTACGTGTAACGATTGTATTCATAAAAACTCGTCAATCGGACTCTTAGCACCTTGCGTCATCGGCTTCTATCGTGGACCACAACAGTATAGAATCCACTTTTTAGGAACCACCGAAAACATACATACATGCATACTAAATATCTAAATGCCGCGGCTTTAGAGATTCAATGTTGTAGTTGTGTCACGTCTAAGCGCACATAAAATTCGTCAATGAAGTGACGCGAGGGAGAGGGGGAGCCGCAATTTCGGTTAAAGATTGAATTAACGCCAAAAAAAAAAAAATAAAACCTCATTCGCCATGTTGGATTGGACGTTGGAGTGGAGAGAAATCGTACCAAGTCCGGTAGTGACTAACGGAAGAGAAAAAAAGTAAAAATAAAGAAAAACAAAAATAAAAAACACAGATAACCCAATAATAGGACTGCCAAGAGCGAGAAAGTTCTAAAACTATTTAATTCCGCGTATAATCGAGGCTGAATGAACGGACAAGTTTCAAGGTTCGGTCGTCTGTATCAATCGCAAAAGAGTGAATTGAGATTATTTATTTTGAACGGAACACCGCTCGTTTCGTTGCATTGATTAAATGCAAAAAAATTAAAAAATGAAGAAATCAGCGTTTGTTGAAAGAAAAAGTTGAAAGATTGTTACTGAAACGTATTTAACCAGTAGAGCGTATGACCTGAACATTTGACGATGCGGGAGAAACCGATGACATTCAGCCGATTATACTTTAGGTGTATTATTATTATAAAAAAATAATGTTAAGAATAAGTATTGATAAAAGTATAAGTGTCGGGGAGGGTGAGATTGGTGAGAAATATAAAAAATTGGAAGATGTTGGTAACTCGTTCAGGTATCTAAATGCCAATTCAACGAGGGCGTAGACACATTTTTTAAGAGAGCGATGAATTTCAGACTGAAGGATACCGTGAGCAAACGAATTTTGAATTTGGAAAATTGTGTGGGGGAGGCCGTAAAGTGCGGGTTAAACGAGGGACAGGCGAGGAACTTGTATTTTTGTATGGAAACAATTTTTGGTAGGTCTTGGGTATCGAAGCGACGAATCGTAGATCGACGATGGAGAGTGTTTAGAATCGTGTATTATTGCCAACGATAAAAAGCGAGGTTTCGACAAATGATACGGAAAAAAAAATTGAAATATACTACAAGTATATCGACATGAATTGAAACGTATACATTATGAATTACAAGTAACTATATTATAAACTGTCTGTTGTGTAAATTATGGATGTTTAGAGGACCAAGAAATCTAATAAAAATCGATGACTAAACAAACAAATCCAATTATTTTTCTCGTATTTCCATTTGCGGATGAACAAATATGAACTCTTTTATGGAGCATACTGTAGCAGTTATGCCATACAATTCTCTAATAATGAAAAAAACAAAAAAATCACAGTATGTATATAGGGTTCGCAGCTGATTCGTAGCGGAACGCATAAGGTTCGGGAGATCGTGCATTGAGCCACTGTGAAATTAGTTGCGATACACTGTGAAAAGGCATCAGATGGCGGCATATCTCGCTGAAATTTCGATATGGACAAACACAATTTTTTCCGAAAAGTCTTTATCTCTGTGAAATTGCATCGCATCGTAACAAAACCTGAAAAAAGACACAGACCACGATTCAAAGAAACTACTTGCCAAATTTTGTCAAGAGATTTTTCGTCGATTCGGAGAACACTGGATACCAAGGAAACGCGCAAAGTCCCGCGATCGCCGTGAAATGTATAACTCCCGTCTTTTTGCCCTAGCGGGCAGTCGTGAGTTAAAAATGAAGTAGAACACCGCACTTATCACCCAACATGGTGCCGGTCGGTGTCAAAAACTGTCGGTATAAAAAATTACATTATATGCGCCTTCGATGAAGTAGATAGCAGTTTTTTTAAATTACCGACCGCGGTAACACACTCTCATTAAGAGATCCCTACTATCCCAAAGATCTCTTCTTTACCGACTGAAGATAACCAACAAACTGTAACTATGGAGGCTAAATTACCGGCCGCAGTCAGCTCCGACCTCTGAAATCCATGTGCTGGCCATTCGAGAGAATCTCGGCAGCTGACGCCACGGTCCCATCCCACACCGTTCCGTTCCACAAGTCTCCCATTGACAACCCCTCATCCAGATAGCCTCGTAATTACGACGTTCTTTAATTGCAATTCACCGAGGTCTCATGAAGACAACTCGTTCGAAAGTTTCGCCTCCTCGAATCGTCATTCGATTCTGAGCAGAGTGTAATTAACACGCTCTGGCCTAGTTGATGACTCGCCTTACGAGAAGTACGGACGAGACATCACCCATTGCCACTACTATTTTTGGTGACGACGATATGAAAGGGGTTTCATAACCGACATTGTTGAGCCCGACGATATCAAAGGTATTTCATAACCGCACATTCTCACGGTGTTTATCATCGAGTCTCAAAACCTCCTACAGGGTAAAAGTGATGAATATGGCCCACCTCCATTAACACGTAAATCAATGATAGGGTAAAAGTGGGGAATATGGCCCGGTCCATATATTATTAATTTACGTGTTAATCGAGGTGGGCCATATTCACCACTTTTCCCCTATATGGACTGAGCCATATTCCCCACTTTTACCCTACGTATTCCATGCTGGCCAACAAACGAAGCCTCACGCATCTGTCCTCAAGGGATCCAGCTAGGTTTGGAGCGCACGCATCCCACATTGCAAAAACCCGCACCGCGTCGCTATCCACGCAATACCACCGGGAACGTGCAGCGATCTCGAATCTGTTAGGAAAATAGCCCAGTCCAATCGTAACCACGGCTACGCAGAAGCGCGTGTATGACCGCTGTTACGGAGGGCCCATATGAGAAAAGAGCACCCGGCACCATCAGCGACGACGTCGTCAGCGAGAGTATGAGAAAGCGGGAGGGTCGCTGGCTGAGGAAAAAAGGAAAGAAGCGCGTGCGTGGATGTCGACGGGGCTCGAGTATTTCCCGTGGAACGAGGGGACAAGGTGCACCTGGTAAGTGGGGGATCTTGATGAAGTCGGTCCCGGGTTGGCGATAGTGGGGGATCTCTCACCTGGTTGGTTTTTGCCAAATCGGAGGATGGAAAGGGAATTCCCGGCCCCCCTGGAACCCGCCGTGGGCGACCATCGAGCGTGGTTCTGCCGCGTGTGCGAGGAAGAGACGGTACCAGACCCCTGGGGAAAGAAGGGCAGGACGCCGGAAGGTTGGAGAACGCCAGACAAGGACGGGCTCCAAAGAACCAGAGGCACCAAGAGAGACGGCATCAGTTGGGGGCGTTCCGTACGATGTTTTCTCATCGCCGTCGCTAGATGTCGTCTCGTCACCGGGTCGGGGATTTTTCGTAGGTGTGTTCACGCTAAAACACGCCCTGTAACGCCCCTTGCCAGCCCTCCGAGTGCTCGTAGGAGCAGACGCGCCTCGACAACCAAGTGGACAGCCAGGCTAGCGGCCGAGACATCAGGTCCGTGGAGGCGTCCGGGCTTCGTATAGTTTCCTTTATACACGAGAGTACTGACTCTTACCGCGGTATTTCGAGCCGGTATTACGCGTACGCGATAACGGATTAAACATTTGTACGGCAACAATCGTAGAACAGTGCGACTGTCGAGCGTGTGGTTTTTCATTCGGGAGGGGGCCGAGGATGCGCGTGTGAATAAAGGGCCCCGGCGGTCTCCCTTTGCTAGCGGCCGAGTGAGGAACGGAGCTTTCTTCTCGAACTGCGGGGCTCTCGGGCTACCTGGGGTTTTATTGCCAACGAAAAATAAGAGAGAGTGTCGCCGCGCCGAGAATCGCTTTGCACTGGACCGGTAGCGCGGAAAAGATGAAAGCTCCGGAGTGTAAAGCAGAAACGGTTTTTTGTTTGTAGAACAAGGAATAACGGGAGTGCGCCGACAGTGCGCGATTTAGCCGATATGCAATTAAAAACGTATAAAAAATGATCGAATGATTGTCGAAAAAAAAAAAAATCGTAAAGTGTCTCGTTGAGCGTAAACAACAGCAGCTATAATTAATGAATCATAGACTGAATCGTTGGGCAGTGCGGTACCGGGTAATAGTACACTTTCGCCGGATCGAGTGGACCTCAACGGTTCCGGGATGACGATCTAACGAGCGAGAATTCACGCGATACTGAGTAACATCTAAAAAAAAATAATAATAATAAAATCCTAGCGTTTCGTTTCGATCCTAGAACGATGCCAGGATGAAAAGTCGCTTGCGTCACGGTCGGAGAACAGGAGAGAGGTGAATGGGGTTTGAACGAAACAGTTCCATAAAATTCAAGCGAGCGACGAGGAGCGTAATCTCCGCCACTTCGCGGAAGTAATGGAGCTCGTGGAGCATCGTCGCAGTGTCCAGCGTCTGGATCACCAGGACCATCGCAAAGTCGAGGCGGAGATCGATTCGCGCGTCGATCGCGTGAGCGGCGCCAAGGATCACGACAATGATCGGGACATGCTGTCGGATTGCGAGAGCGAGACCAGCGAGGTGCTGAGCGTCGGTAGTGAGCCGATGCCGGCTACCGACGGCCTCGACGCTGACGAGCCGGTGAGCGTCGATCACAACGACGCGGCGACTTACATCGCGACGAGAGGCGTCGATTCCAGAGATCACGACCAAGCCTCCGGAACCGGAAGGACGACCCTGATAGCGTCCTCGCCGTCCTCGAGGTCGCCATCGCCGACGCCTTCCAGTTCCGGAAGCTGCAACCCTCCGCAGAGTCCGGCGAGCAATTACTGCACCACCCCGCCTCAGCACCAACCATCACCATTGTCGCCGGCAGCCTCTTCCGTCAGGTCGCCGGCCTCCTCGAGCGCGACAGCCTCGTCACCCGGCCGGCCGGACGCGCACCAGGAGGCCATCGTTCCCCGGTACCAATCCGCCACCACCAGCGTTCATCACCAAAATCACGGAAGCATCCATCAGAATCATCACATCAGCCACCAACCCCAGCATCTCCTCTCCACCAGCCGATACGCCGCCGCCGCGATTGTCTCCACGACGAGGGAGTCCAGCGAACTCGGTGAATACCCGTCGGTCCTCGGTGGTTCGGCGATCGCGCGAATACCCGCTATCATCGGTCACCATGCCGCCGGTCTGACCGCTTCCGGTCACGGCGCCTCGGCGGTCGCCGATCTCATCGGTTACTCCCAACAATCCTTAGACCCCAGCCGATTGCACGGCAGAGGACCGACGATAAACGTGCCGCTTGTGACGAGGCTCTCGTTGTCGCCACCCACGGCAATGACGGTCACGGGACTTCAAGCCACGACACCGGGCACCGCTTTCCATCCCGTGGCTGTCGCGGCCGCTGCCGCTGCCGCAGCCGCCGCCGCTGCTGGCTGCAGGGATCCCAGGGAAGCCACTTCTCTTCTCGCGGGACATCCCGCTCATCTTCAGCACGCTGGCATCTTGCTGCAGCAACAAGCCACCTCGCAGGTTCAGCATGTCCCTGCGACGAACGCCGGAGTCCTTCACCATCATCATCATCACGGTTCTCACAATACCCGTCAGAACTCCAGCCACACGTCAGCGGCACAGCACAGACTGTCGGTGAGCAAGTTGCTACAGCACAATCAGGACTCCTCGAGCACCAGGGAATCCAGCAGTCCCGTGTCACCCGCGCCTCGCGTCGACGACCATCCGCACCATCATCGACAGGATCCCTCGCGAAGCAACACGTCGCCGGTTTACAACGGCATGCAGAACAGCTCGAGCCTACCCGGCGGCAACAACAATAGCAATCATCATAGGAATAACAATAACAATAACAATAGCAACAGTAGCAATAACAATATGCAGCATCAGGGGAGTTTGAAGTTCAGTATAGACAATATATTGAAGGCGGATTTCGGCAGGCGTATCACGGATCCGATATCGCTCAAAAAATCGAGACCCAAAAAAGTCGTGCCCAGACCGATAGATCTGACGAAAGACTTTCTCGAATCGTCGTCGGAGGGATCGGACAGGGGATCCGAGACATCGACCACTAATCCATCGCCCGGTATACCGAACACGGGGAGTAACAGCACGAGCGCCGGGACACCGACAGGCAATAATGTTGCTTCCGGTGGAACAACGGCAGGCTCAACGACCAGCGGTGCAACGACCGAACCCGCCAAACAGATGCTATGGCCTGCGTGGGTTTACTGCACGAGATACTCCGACAGACCATCCTCCGGTGAGTTTGTTACGTCAATTTGTTACAGTTGAAATCTATACTTCGTCGCCGCTAGTCGTAAAGACCGTGTTTTTTTCCTATACGAATAACTGGTGTTAATAGCATTCTTCTTTTTATATGTCATGATATGTCGAACCATTTCCTCTTGCACAATATAAGCGTATTTTAAGGTATGATATATATATATACACTGTAAAAAAAATGTTGTTTGAAAATTAATTAACAGTATTGGAAGTTTTTTTACAGAAACCGAATCTGAAATTTGAAACACATGTGCGTTACAATTTTACAGTAAAATTTGTATTTTTCATGAACATTTTTATAAATTTCAAACAAAATATTTGTAATTTTAATATGTGGTATTTTTATTTTACAAGCAAAGTACACAAATGTTTAATTACTATGAGTAATGTTAGTAAATTTCAAGTGCCAGTACATTAAATTTACAATTTTTGTGTACAGTGTATATATATATGTATATATATATATATATATATATATATATATATATTAATCGTACGAAAAGTTAAACTTGTTGTCTAATTTGTAAAAGGTATTTTACAAATTAAACTGTAGCAAATGAATATTCTATGCTATTCTATTCTATTCAGTTGAAATTTATGGTCAATCTTCTTTTTATTATCGCGGCGGGTATCTTATTATATTTCGATGCAGAATTGCATTTAGGTATTCTACTTCATAATTAGCTTTTTATTTAGCATCAAGAATTTGCTTCTTTTTTGGATCGTTAGCCGTGAGTAAAGAAATGGATTTTTACTGAGTGACCGTTTAAGGGTTACACTTCCCGAGTCTCGCTTCCGTGAAGCAAGACTCGATGGAAGTAACACTCTGGTAAAATACAATGTATACAAATTACTTTTATAAATTGCAAATAATAAAATTCAAAGTTTCATGCAAAATTGTGCTCGACCCAAAGAGAACTTTTCCGACTTTAATGTTGCTCAGATGCAATAATTTACTCATTTTTTATCTTGTCGGGACTGCTCCACCATTAAACGAAGTTAATAACTCTGAAAACCCATCGTATTACAGAAGTTTCGCTGCATACGGTCGAGAAATGTGATCAAAAAAAATTCTAACGATTAATTATGGAGACCCTTAGAAGTTTCAACAATAGCCAGCAGTGCGTACATAACGATTCCTCTAATTAATAATACTAATTAATAACAGTCGACGATACGAAACAAGATACGAAACCACAATCCCAACGAGCAACTCACGACAGGAAGTGACTGCGGAGGAAAAAAAGTGAAGTGTACAAATGGTTTTTCGCCAAAGGTCGATGCAAAGTAGGTGCGCGCATAAGAATCCTCTTCGACGAGAAGCTCTTAGCCCTTGCCCGAATGCGAAGTTGATACCTTAAAGAAAAAAAAAAGAAAATATTTTTAATCGACCGTACACTGCCTTCATAATTTCCGTCGAGCGAAGTGACACGCCCAGCGGGAGCGAACTATTGCGCATAATTAATTAACAATTCCTCTGATTGGCGAGGCAGCGAGAGAGAGATATAGTGAAAGGGGGCGGGCAATTAGCGAGACCGAGAATTATGCAAAGTGGATACGGGCGAAGTCGCGGCGGTCGTGCAGCGGCCGGTGTACAATATTGTTACTGCACACGTTGTACCAATAAGTGGGCCCAGCGTATGTATAGCGGCACTCGCGGGTACGCGCGGTGTTCGAGCATTAGCAATAAAGCTCGTGTATAACCTCGCGTTGAAACATTGAAACGAAGAGAGCTACCGAGCCGCCTCGGTTAAACCGCCGTGCGTTGACTTTCACGTGTCTCTCGCGTATTAAACTCGCCGTGTATGTGCGCGGATAAAATGAACATACCGGCATCATCGGCTCGTCGGGTTCGTGCAACGAAAGATCGCCAGATTAAAGCCACGAGAGCGACCAGTTTGACCGCCGTTGACAACGATCGCGAGATCCCGCGACTCGGTTTAAGGGGACAACGACAAAGAAGAGACCCGCGGTCTCAGTTCGCGGTTGACAGTCCAAAATTCGTTACCTCTCGGACGTGTCGAAATTGTAAGGAGAATTTACTTTGTACACCTCTCGCGTCCCGCTTACGCGTAATTATACTAATTGATTCCGCGCTCAACGACGATCGTATAAGTTTATTACACCCTATTTCGCAAAGTCTCTCGGGCATTCGTTATTATCGAACGATCCTGTTTTGGGCACCGGTGTTACCATGTATGTATGTATTTAAATCGATCGGCTCGTTGAGTGTATCGATCGTTGAGTAAAACTTTGCGAGTCTCTGGACGAAAGAAACTTTTGCCAACATGTTTGACAATGTTTTCTTTGCAATTGCTTTATAATTCTTTTCCGCCATTAACGTACACTGTAAACAAATGTTGTTCGTAAATTAATGAACGGTATCGGAAGCTTATTTACAACTGTTTTTGAAATTTTACAGTAAAACTTGTATTTTTAATGAAAATCTTTGTAAATTTCAGGCGAACATTTTTTTAAAACTTTAACACCTGGTATTTTTATTTTACAAAAAAGTACATTGATGTTCAATTAATGTAAGCGAATTGCTATTTGAGGTACATTAAATTTACAATTTAATTTTACAGTGTAAAGTGCCGATACGGATAATAAAATGAATTAAAAATTTGGCAACCGAAATAAGGGAGAACGGTGCAAAACGGGCACTTCGAATAAAAATACGGATTAGGAGCAAAACTGGCACCGTCGTAACTTTCTTATAAACGACTCATTTCAGTTTTCTGACGTTCCTTACATAAGAAAAGAACGCAAAATAAGTCAAATTCTTCATTAAGAAAAATATATATAAATACGGAAGATGGGGGCAAAACGGCCACCAAGACTATAAATTATAATTCTGCCTTAATTTATTGTTTATAATATGCCGACTTCTTTTTGTCAATGATAACACAAGAAAACGGAATAATAAACGAAAATCCGAAACAATATTTTTATTGTTGTATCGAATCGGTAGCGCAGAAATCGCATGTGTAGTTCAAAGATATAGCATCCTCATTGGCTCCAGCACATTAACAGTGGAACGAGTCTTGACAGATGCTGCACTGAGTCCAACCTTCGATCGACTCTGGATAGTGTTCCCTGCACAATATGCATGGGGCATCTTCGAATTTTTTTATCGATCGTTCAGTCTGTCCTTGGCTCTTTCCTTTCCGCTTTCCTTTCAAATTTTACATACAGTTTGCGATACAATGATGCAGTTAAAAGCGCAGTTTTTCCTCTCTGCCTGTTTTATCTTCGCTTATATTTTCATCATCAAATCATCAAATATTTCAGATATTTGATTTTGAAAAGATATTTAATCAAACATTTTTTTTTTAATCACGAACACCCTGACTTATTTTCCGCACTTTTCTTATATAAGGAACCTCGAAAATTGAAATAAGTCGATTATAAGAAAGTTAAAACGGTGCCAGTTTCGCCCCGTACTTATTTTTAGTCGAGCCGCCGGTTTTGCCCCGGTGGCCGTTTTGCTCCGGTCTCTCCTACTCACATGTAGAAGACAATTAACAAATTTCGCTGCAATCCGAAATCCCTTCGAGAAGTTATTGCGTTTTCGGACTGAGCAGACTCGAATGCTTTTTTTTCTTGCATTCTAGGATAAAAATGTTTGAGGACCAGAATCTCAGTCCATTTTTTTTTAAATTGCAATATTTTCTCTGCTTACATACCTCGTATGCGGCGAGAAAGTAAAAAATGTGCCGGCGACGGTGTAGCTTGATAAATCAAGCGGTGATCGCCGACGACGACGACGGGGAGCCGCAGCGAGTCTTTCGCGACGCGGCCGATGGGGGCTGCGACTTTCGCGGCGAAATAAAGAGACATTAATTTGCGCGCGGAGAGCTATATAATAGTTCCAGACTGTCTCTGTGGAAGTCGGCAGCGACGAGGACGACGGGGAAGGCGATAGCGGATAAGCCGCCTATGTACAGAGGAGGCTCTTGAATCGAGCCGCGAATGGTCTTCGTAATCGTTCGCGCGCACGGCCTCTCGGCTATTCCTGAGAGATAGACGGACGGAAAAGTGTGCAGTATGTAGGATAGTTATACCGCTATAAAGGAATGTATTTGGAGTCCGTTCACGGCCGCGGCGGCGATCCTCCCGATGATGCCGCGAGCGACTAGCGTATCCCGAGGGATACATCGATCTTGTTAAGGAAACTTCCTCAACAAATGCACTGCGAAATCAACGTTTCTCATTCTAGGCTGTTCACTTAGAACTCTTTTTTCTAAAAGTGAATTAAAAAAAATTGCTTCAATTTATCATTTGACACGCTAATTTGAGGTGAATATGAATTTTAACATTAAATTGTTTCGAACATTATGTTCGAAAAAAACAATGATAAATGAAGACAATTTTATCGCGCCAATTAAAGTAAACCTACATTGAAATAAATCGATCTTGTTAAGAAAACTTCCTCAACAAATGCACTGTGAAATCGATGTTTCTCATTCTAGGCTGTTCACTTAGAACTCATTTTTTTTTTAAAGCGAACGAAAAAAATTGCTTCTATTTATTAGTTGAGGTGAATATGAATTTGAACATTAAATTGTTTCGGACACGTAAACATTATGTTCGAGAAAAACACTGATAAATTAAGACGATTTTATCGCTCCAGTTAAAATAAACCGACATCGAAATACATCGATCTTGTTAAGGAAACTACCTCAACAAATGCACTGTGAAATCAACGTTCCTCATTCTAGGCTGTTCACTTAGAACTTACTTTTTTAAGTACGTGTCAAAAAAATTCTTTCAGTTTATAATTTCAGACGCTAATTTTAGGTGAATATGAATTTTATCATTAAATCGTTTCAGTCAATTAAACATTATGTTCGAGAAAAACACCGATACATTCAGACAATTTTATCGCCCAAGTTAAAATAAACCTGCGCAAACAGATTAGTCCGGCACATGGCATCAGCGATTGACGATCAATCTATTCGATACATCAATTCATTTCACGCAGAAGCGTGTTTATACAAGTGTACATTACAAACAATTAAACATTATAGATGTTTCAAAAATAATCTAGTGAAGCACGTGCTCTATGAATTTCAAATTTATGTACTTTTTATAGCCGACAATAATTTCTGAATGGAATTCTTATCTAAAAAAAACACCGAAAGTTAATGATTTGTGAAAAACATTCGTGTCGGTCGCGGCGGCGATCCTCCCGATGATGTCGCGAGCGACCAGCCTATCCCGAAGGATATATCGATGTTGTCACGGAAACTTCCTCAACAAATGCACTGTGAAATCAACATATCTCATTTTATGCTGTTCGCGCAGAAATAATTTTTTTAAGAGCGAGTGAAAAAAAAATCGCTTCAATTTATCATTTGACACGCTAATTTGAGGTCAATGCGAATTTCAACATTTCGGACAATTAAACATTACGTTCGAAAAAAAACAGTGATAAATTAAGACAATCTTATCGCCCCAGTTAAAATAAACCTGCGCAAACATATTAGTCCGGCACATGGCATGCGCGATTCACGATCAATCTATTCGATAGATCAATTCGTCTCGCGCAGAAGCGTGTTTGTTCAAGTGTACATTGCAAACAATGTATGTCAAAAATAATCCCGTGCAGCTCGTGCTCCACGAATATCAAACAAGATTATGTTCTTTTAATAGCCAACAATAATTTCCGAATGGAACGGTTATCCAAAAAAAAACCCCTAAAGTCAATCATTTGTGAAAAACATTCGCGTCGCCAAGAACCACGTGCGGCTGCGAAAAACGTAAAAAAAAAACACTTTTTAAACAAAAAATTGAGGGTCCCACCGAGCGAAAGTTACCAAAGATGTTTCGTGCAGAGACAATTATCGTGACAGCAGGCAAACGAGAGTCCCGGATAAACGGACAAGCACGACCGTTTGCCCAGTAAGCGTGCGTTTCGTAATTATCTCAAAGAAGAATAAAATGGAGTAACTAAAAAGTTGAAGGCAGAAGGATGAAAAAAAAAAATAAAAATAAAAATAAAGGAACGATCGACGATACACCGGCTAATGACGATTTGCGGCATAGCTCGGCAGCCACGAGATTGGAGCTCGACCGGCTGATGGTAGCATGTACACATAATCGGCGCGAGCTTCACAGTCCAATTGTGAAACGTGTTTCCGTGTCGATTACCTTAGCCGGCTCTTGGTTCCGGCTACTCGACGCGTATAACGTCCAACATCCCGGGAGACGATTAATTATGCCCGATAGCAGAGAACTCCCAGAGAGAACCGATCGTTCTGCTGCTGTTGCTGGCCACGCGAAAATAATAGAGCCCGAGCTGCTAATGCATCGGCGAGGACGACCAGGGAATACGAGAAATTACGCTGTTTCCGGAACGCTTCTTCTCAAGCCCCCATTGGACTTCCGGTGTCGAATAAAGGAATTCAATTTCTTGCGAAATGCTAGTCGCTGTGCTCGCTTGAGTAGATAAGGTAACGGTACCGATGTTCGGACACGTCCCAATCTTCGGACACTCCTATGCAGATCTGATATATTCCGAATTGAAGTATTGAAAATCCATTATGACCCTTGTAATCGTAACTGCAAACATTATATGATGCACAGAAAAAAAAGTTGCACAAGGTTTAAGCCTAAATTATTTTCTATTGTTGAATTCTGTTAAAACACCGACGATATAGTGTCCGAAGAATGGTACGAGCGTTACTACATACGCGA
>JAPYZD010001966.1:0-17852 GCA_030522725.1 Ichneumoninae sp. B BG-2022a
CTACTCGTACCGGCACTCGCTGACATACTGTTACGGTCTTTGCTGTCCGCATTCTCGTCTTTCCAGGACTCATAGGAATATGGGATAAGGGCTCCGTTGCAATCCAAAAAGGACATCGTCAGAATGCTTCCTTTCAATTTAAATGATGATCCATCTGCGTGCACAAAATTTAATATTAAAGCTTCATCTTCTTTAAGAAAATATCACCCCGAAGATATCTGCATGAGACCAAATTTCATCGGCCCATAACGAAATTCACTCGGAGAATAAAATTCTAGAAGCGAACAATTTTTTTTTTCTTCCCAAAGCAGTGCATTGACGGAGACTTGTCGAAGATTAAACTTGATGTCGTGCGGATGTCTTCAGGGTCATAAAAATATAAATAAAAAAATGTTTTTACTCACTACAAGTAGAAATAATCACAGGCTGAACGGTACGTTCCTCAGGCGCAGGTGAGTTAAACACGATAGTTTGTATCGTACCCAAAGACGTGCCAATCCACAGAGTTGGTAAAGTGTTGGCGTCTGAAAGAAGATATCAAGTCAGTTCACAATTGGAGATATTCAATTAAAAATCGTTCGAGATATCTCGCTTACCACTTTTCTTCGTGTAGGAATCGGCAAATGTAAGGCAGCTGATGGTTTCAGTGGCAATATTTTCGAGTGAGGACATACTCGAGCTTCGAGAACGTTGAAACGAACTGTCGAGTTTGTCTATCCGGCCAGCATTCCGAAAAACAAAACAACAGATTATATAACGATCCAATAACTGTAGAATTAAATTTTATTTTTCTCTTTCTACAAAGCATGCGTGAGACAATTTTTAGATGCATGTATTTTTCTTTTCTTTTTCGTTTTCAAGAAGATTCGTTTTTTTTTGTTTGTTTGTTTATAAAACGAGAGGAAAAACAACACAAAAAAAATTATTAGTAGTATATGGTTCATAGTAATAGCACAGTCACAACAAGAACAACAACAACAACGACAACAACAATAATAATAATAATAATGTGTCATGATATCTTGTCTTTCATTGATTGTTTCATAACATTCACATTCATTCGATCGGATAGATAGAGTCTCGGATTTTGTGTCATCTGAAAGGGTCAGCAGCGGCTTTAACGACAGTAGTGGTTAAAATTCAGCGGTGACGGATGTTGTACATCTTTTTTTTTATTAACGGGTATATTGCGTTTTTTATATATAAAAAAAATCGTAGGGTGTACCGAAGACGGTTGGACCCGCGGATCTTTCCGGTGGATTTTTGAAGCTAGCGTCGATCGGTGGATCACCGCAAAAAAGGGGTCAACGAGGCTCTTCAGCAATCTTAAGTGTCACGGCAAAATTTAGCGAGGGTGATTTGTTATCACTCTAGAGCATGCACATGCTCGATGGATTCAGAATCGCGTTTTCTTTTTCTTTTCGTATCTTAAAAAAAATATATACATATATATATTTTTTTAGATAGACACGTTGGAGAATGTTTGCGCGCTCAGCGTTTCGGAGCATTTCCGCTCGGTGGTCGACGAATAAATTCGCCGTGTGAATTTTAAAAAAATGTACGTTGTGTACCGTCGATTAATGGGCAGCAGCCGTATACCTAGCCGTGTGTAAGTATATTGTCACTGGGGTGTTGATTAATGGCCCCGGTCGGAACAATCTCTTTCTCATCGGTAAACAGTACGTGATTTTTTTTTTGTAATGAGTACAGTGTGGTTTGTAAATCCGATAGAGATATAGCGAAAGTAAGAGAATGCTGCTAGAACAGGCAGATCGGAAACGAAGATAATAGAGCAATAGGACAGAGACAGAGAGAAGATATTCTCTTAATGCTGTGCTGTGAAAGTACAACTAGGTATAAGAAATCTTCGATCTCCATGTGCAATTTTTCACGCAATAATTCACAGAGAGCTCCGATCATCACAATAGATTTAAAAAAACTAGTGCACAAGTGTATACTATATATATTGTATATAGTAATCCATTAAATCCGTGTGAGCAGTTTAGGTGTCTGCGTGTGTGTTTTTTCATCACTCATATATAAAAGTCGTAGAACATGGTCCAGCATATAGCCATTGTCTACATTCAGCGATAGTACCAAGATAGGTGAGTTAATGTAACATCGACTGAGCTCAGAGACAGAGCGAAAGATAGAATATTCAAAAAAAAAAAACAGTGTAAATAAATAAAATCAACTGGAGCGGAATCGAAAAATATCTCGACCTCATCGGGTCGCTCGACAAAAAAAATACAGCGTCGTGACGTCCAGAAAAGTGAACATTGTCTTACGAGTAAAAAACAAGTGAAGCCAATATAGAACATCGTGACAAAAGCTAAGATACGTATCCGGTGACGTAGAGACGTGTGTCTAGGATAGAGATATAGAGTTTTTTCTACGATTCAGAAAGAGATATAGAAAGAGACGTATTTCTTCATTTTTTTTTTTTAGGTAAATATTTTTGGCTGTTGTACTACCAAAGCTGCTATACTGTCTGACGCTGGTGAGGATTGACTGGGAGGTCAGTGAAGCCTGGGGAGTGGTTGTAGTGAGGTTGCGAATATCGAGACTGCATTGCGCATGGAATGCGTGGCTTGCCGAAAAGCTGCCAGAGCTCGAACCTTCTGCGTCGTAGTTGCTGATCGTAGTGCTCAGGCACTTTTGTAATTTTCTTATACCGTGTGGACGGGAGTGGCGTGTTCCAGAATCCGTGGCAGCCTTGCGGTAAGGTACGCTACCACCGATAATTCCATCGTCATAACCGGCGGCCGGAGGATTTCCGCCACCATCGGCTGGGTTATTAGCCCTTGTACCATGGCGTGTTAAATTGCCACTACCACCACTACCATCGCCGCAAAGACCACCGTCGCCACTTCCTCGTCCGAGACTACTCCCTTCATTACTATCAACGTCATCACATCTTTCACCACCAACGACAACTCCACCACTCATCACACTGCGTCCGGTTGTAGGCGAAACGCACATCCCGTTCATCTACAAATCATTTAAATCAACATATAGCCATCGCCTGCCCCTTCGATATTACATTCGTCGAGCTTGCGACAAGAAACGCGAGAGCGAGATACAATTTTTCTTTTTTTTTTGAATCCTTCATTATTGATTTTTTTTTTACTTTTGCATTTTTCATTTTTGTTTTTTTTTGTTTTTTTTTTTTTTTTATTTCAAGTTAAATCACCCTCCACTGTATCTTTCACCTGGAATCCCATCAAGTATATATTGCCGGTTATTCCTAATCGGTCTACCGATCGATCGTCAAATTTTCGAGAAATCCTGTCGTTGAGCCAGACCAGTCTTATGTATTATACCAGTTATCAGCAGCGAGAACTCGTGAATAACCGATCGCTACTCCATTTTGCATCGGGGTCATTTCTTACACCGAGAGACACTCGCGGGGTATTATTTGCGTCTTATAGACATTATTTTTATTTTTTTCTCCTTCGATCGGGGTCTCGTCACACTCGCGGTATTGCCCAGCTCGGCAGCGCGCTGCGCAGCGCCTCGCTAATATGCAAAGTCTTTCATAGCAGTCAGTCAATAAAAAACCGGAAAAAAAAAAAAAAAAAAAAAAATCAATTGCCATCGGTCGTAAAACGTACTATCGATCTGCGGTGGGGTGAATCGTTGAACTCGACACCCTTCACAGAGAGCGATTATGCCCCCCCTCCCCTCCCGCAGTGTTTATTACAAACTATTTATATTCGATCAGTTTTATCATACTATTATTATTGTTATTGACATTACCATTGCTATTACGTGCAGGCCACTCGAACGGTTCTCAAAAAGCTCTGGAGGCAACGTTTTACCGATAGTAACAATAATCATCATTATAATAATTAAATATAAAGTAGCAACACCGAATACGGACTCTGTGTGATGCTGGGTGAATTGAGTCTCAAGGGATACATGTACTGCCAGCTACGAATTAAAAATTATATATATATATATGTATATATATAAAAATTTACTCGAACGTGAATTAAAAGAAAAATATATATAACGGAGCAAGCTCAATACCGTGTGTGTGTGTGTACCGTATAGCGGAAGTATTATTAGTCAATAATTAATAATAGTAAGAAAAAAAAATTATAAAAAAAAAGTTGCTGTGCAACAGTGGCCCTCGAAACAGCACAATGATAAAATCGAATACATGTACAAATGAGGTAAGAAAAAAAAAGTTTAAGTAATATAGCCGAGTATAAATTGGGTAAGCAAAGTTTTCTATGCTAAATATAATCAAGTATCCTACAAGCAATGTAGAACCGCGTTGAAACTTGATTCATTGAAATGCAATGGACGAACGGGGCGACGATGCCGTGGACGCACACGAGCGCCTCGGTTCAATTCTGAATCGAGGAACTTGCGCTGGGAAATCGCCGACCCGGCCGACCGTTTAAACTGCCTACTGAATACGAATGATAATAAATAATGGAGGCACTTAATTGGCACGTAATCATTATTATTCAACTGTGTCTTTCGGCGATTTACCGAAAGGTCGTGAATCCTTAATTTTACCTGAATCAAACTTGCTGTCAGGGAAGACCGCGAAATTGATTTGAACCTGAAAAAGTGTTCAAGTACAATATCCTTTGTCGCTCAGCGTTGTTTTAAATATTAAAATTGAGAAAAATAAATAAATAAATTACAAAATAAAAACTTGCGTCGAACAATCATTTGACTCTCCCCTTCGAAGATCTTTAAATCATTAGTAGATTACAGACGTATCAATATGTGGGACATTAGATATTATATATATATTATAATTTTTTTGTGGGGGGGAATAAAACTTAATGTATTTTTACACGATATTAAAATTAAGGCGACAAATAAGCGAGGTGTGAAATATATGTAAATGGTGTTACCGAATGTAGTAATGAAAAAGGCGGAGGCAAATTACGTTGTGATAAACTTCTGACTACCGAATGAATTATCGTATACGCAAGGCATTCCTGATTGGCATGCAAAATACATAAGGAGAGCAAAGAAATTATTAGCTAGCACTTGGAATTGCCGGATCAGTCGATATTCGGATTGCCGATGTAGTCCAGGAGACAACAAGAGGTGGACGACATTTTTTTTCTTTTTTTTTTTTTTGGAGCACCCGACGATTACACAATTGTTAATCCGCATTAATTAAGCTGATGTAGGATGGTGTGTATGTATGTAACTAAAGAACGCAGCATACACATTCTACGCAATCTACAACAGTAGGCACCCTCTACACATTGAAATAGCATCATCGCCTATCGCCTACTCTTGCCTCTCATATCGGCGGTGATTTCTATTTTTAAAAATTCGCAAATATCAACGTGTCTGCACTCTTCTATCCATATGACCTTGCTTACATTCATCAAAAATCAACGATCGTGTGTTTTTTTTTGTATATAATTATACAATAAGTCACATCTCGAAACATACACGGGGGTGGTGGGGGGATTTTTTTACGCTAGACAAACTAATCAGACTTTTATAAGCTCCTAGCTTTTCATAAATGGTTCTTTGATGCAATTATTTGATGCGCAACGAGCGATTTAGCTCCTCTTGCACAACTTTACGAATTTACCTTAATAATCGTGTACCAGCTTTGTAAACATAACGTGATTCTTCTAGACAATCGGACCATTTTTTGAAATATCTGCAAAAAAGAAAGAGCCGTAGAATTTCACGAGTTCCCTTATCAATATCTCCTCTTTGAATCTTTTTTTTCCTATTTTTCCTCGTTGCCAATTTTACTCTACCGACGAAACTACCGCTTCTTTGCTCGCTTTCTCTTGAGGTATCTACCGTTGGATATTTAGCGTGGACTCGATCGTCCGGGTTTGAGCTATATCGATCAGTAAAAAAAAAAAAAAATATTCGCCAATGCCTTCCCAAGACTCTCTACGAATCAGTCCCTTAATCAAGCTGGTATACCCGTGACGTCAGGCAATGACAAATTAA
This sequence comes from Ichneumoninae sp. B BG-2022a, assembly GCA_030522725.1. Taxonomy (NCBI): domain Eukaryota; kingdom Metazoa; phylum Arthropoda; class Insecta; order Hymenoptera; family Ichneumonidae; species Ichneumoninae sp. B BG-2022a. The sequence goes on from JAPYZD010001966.1 coordinate 5,956, forward strand.
TTTTTGTCAGTGTCCATGTGTGTGTTAGCAAAGCCTGAAGTTAAAAAAATTAGTTTATAGCTCGTCCAAACGAACTGTGTTAATGGTATAAAAATGATCGTTTTTTTGTGTCTCAACCGAACTGATTGACTGACTATTATTTAAGACTCTACATGTCCCTCTCGTCACGGTTACGACGCAATAATTACCGTTCACATTTCACATCCAACGAAGCTCTTCTAGCTAAGAGATACACAGCCTAACGAATGAGTTTTATTTTTATTTTTTTCGTTATGGAAAATGTCTACGAGCATCCTAGGCCATCCTCAGACGAGGGACAGAGATCTTTCGGGGTGGGTTTTTTTTTTTTTTTTTGACAATAATATTTTCCCAGAACTTCGAGGAGAATAAATAATTTATCTATGGAAAAATAGACGGTGTGAGTGAACAGCGGTATTTTACGGACTCAAGTAAAGACACACTTTCAGCGGGCATGCTTCCGACTGTTATCGATGGTCCAACTCCATAAGGGCGTACAAGCTGTGCCGGCGCACAGCTCCACATGTCCTCGCGGCACCAAGCCATCGACATTTGACCATCAAGACAAGTTGTCGGATGCTTTGGTGACTAAACGTAAAAACTATTCGAGCTCCCTCGCGAAATCTCCCTCGAGCAGCTCCGGGCTTTACGTACGCAGGCGCCGCTTTCCGAATTTATCGCAAACACAGCAGCTAGACTGCGGCCAATTGTCGCAGACTGATGGAACAATAAAACAAAAGAAAAAAATTAATAAGAAAAAAATATATATAAAAAAAATGTAAAAAAGAAAAAACGAAACATCAGACTATACTTCACATACCACACGAATGCTTGTGACAAATATATGAGAGAAAAGAATTCTAATTCACTCACACGCACACGCTATTTATAAGTTTCGATATATGTTAACACGAACTTCTATTTTTGTTAATAAACATGACAAGTTTTATGCATAAAACACTCTGCTATTTATGTTTTGCTACTTTTTATTGGAAACACTTACTGATTCTTCTCATTAGATTTCCGGCGAAAGACTCGACGCCCGTAGATTCCTCGGATTTCGTTGAGCTTATCGTCCCGTCGTTCTTTTGATACTTTATATTCGGCACCGACAAGAGGCGGGTCTTGGAGCCCTTGGCCTTTCCGAGCCTCTTCATCTCCGTGAGTTTGTCGTCGTTCTCGAACAGCGGCAAATCAACAGGTCGCACAGCGCCGGCCGTGGCGTCTTCGGCAATGTCGGTCATTCTCGTTATATCGGAATCTCTCCTCTCGCTTTCGGAGTAATTGTTCCCCGTCGTTGGTGTCGTCGTCGTGGTATTCGAGCCGCTCGTGTCCGGACTGATCTTTTCATTCTGGGGCGAGCGAGTGGTCAGCGACGTCGAGCCCTCGACTTCCGAGCCCTCGGCGGTCCTCGACGTTTCCGGTAAATCCGAGGTGTTGCAGTAGAACGTCGACGACGACTGTTTTTGCTGCTGGTTGTTGCTAACGCTGTTGCTCGCCTGTTTGTATAACGCGGTATAATCCCATCAACGATACAATAAACCTGACCGACTCTTCGGAAACAATTCTTTTTTCAATACTTTTCCGAGATCCGCAAAAATGAATCTCGCGACAATCGGTTAACTTTAGAGGGACAGCGCTTCAGTCACGACAATTTGTAATTCATTTTTTTTCAAAGAAAAATTTAAAAAATTCAAAATAAATGAAACTTTAAAAACGCAAAAGCTAATACGGTCGGGTTAGTAGAAACTAAATTAAATTAAGAAAAAAGAGGAGTTGTTAGAAGCCACGCATCGTTACGTTTCAATGGTTAATATTTCATGCGTTATTGCAATGTCCCGTTGGGCCCTTAACGGCTCAACGTTCGGTTGTAGTTTTTAGTAGTAGCAGCCAGCGGTAGTAGTAGGGTAGTAGTGCAGGCACAGCTCCGAAAGCTCGTATTTTTTGGTTTCTAAGCTCTTGACATTTAAAAGCATAATACAAGTACCCCATTGTGAGACGACGAGGCAGACTGCGCGAAGGTGTTCTTGAGTCTTATATCAACCCTGCTAAGTTGTCTCTTGAATTGTTTCTTCCACGGCGAGCTCTTTCGCGTGTCCGTCTCATCCGGATTCGGCGTGTTCGATGATTTTCTCGTATCCTTGGTGCACTCTTCCGTGCTCTCTCTGTTATCACTGTTCACACCGTGACACTCTTCGTGAAATGAGGATAGTTGGTGGTGCGCCTGCTGTTGTGGATGGTGCAAGGAGGAGGAGGAAACCTTTTCCCCTACTGGTGCTACTAATGACTCGGTTTCTGTCGTCGATTCTCGATGAATCTGGTTGATCTAGTATGTACAGTACGTGTGCACAGTCAATCAGTTCAAGTGGGCTAAGACATGGGTCAGAGATATAGTTGTGAATCCCTAGATTTCGTTTTCTTTTCTCTTTTTTTTTGTTTCTTTCCTTGCTTTTTTACTTCTGTAAAATATCAAGTATTTCACTGCACACTTGAGTCGCTTTTATTTTTATATTTTTTAAATATGTGTATATATATTTTTTAATGAGAAATATCGCAATCACATGGTCACTTGTCACTTCCCAAAGTGCTTGCGCAAATGTTAACAATTTTATTCGCCCCGGTCGTACTCTGAGAAGAGTGCAGACGTGTCGTTACCCCTGACGATTATGATTTTCTGTTACTTGTCCTGCGTGTACGCCTATGCGATTAGTGGACCTAAGATGCTCATAGAAATTCTCTGGTTAACGACGTCGCAGACTGAAAATTGCCAGCCATCCTCGAACCTGACGAGCTGACGCGCTCGCACTGATACTCGTACCGTGGGCCTGCCTTGAATTTTATCGTCGTTGCTTCGACTTTAGAGGGTGTCTACTTTGTGCCTATGCAAACTCCTATCCGAACCCCCCGAATTTCCGAATCTGCAATTCCGGCAACGCTAGTAGATCCTTCGCGCATACGATAGTTCAGAGACGACAGGCTGACGTTATCAGTAAATTAACTATAACGAACATACACTCATCGACAGTTAACAATTGCTACTCATTAAATACGACACAGCGAGGCATTCGATTAACACATATCATGCACCAACAACATCCAACGTACGCTGCAGAAATTTGCGTATTTTTTTTAACTTTATTTTTTTATCGTTCTTGATGATTAATTGTTTTTTTTTCTAGATAATCGTTTGTAATTTTATACTCTATGTAAAATACGAAAAATTTTAAATAAAATAAATACACGATCATGCAATTTGATGCTAATAAAATCCTGTTGTTGTCACCTTTTACCATCGTCGATGTTCTCGCTGTAAATTTATTTATCTAACGTGGAAAATGCATTTGATGTAAAAAAACTCTTTGATTCTGTATTACATTTAGCGCCACCAGGCGATCGAGTTATGCTCGCCAAAAGTTGTTTCCTTTTTACTTGGAAACAAAATGTATTAAAAAAATTGCCACACGGAATCGCTATCGCGACATAGAGAACGCTGTGTCCACTGCAGTACACGACTGTTAACTAACAAGTTAATCAGATTACATTCATTTCAGAACCCGCATGGAACCCGCTGTAGTTTCGTGAATTTTCGTCCCGTGTTTAGTTCTCTTCAAGCCGTTCCACCCAGATTAAAAAAAAAAAAAATTGCTCATGCAGATTGTACTATTAAATGGAACAAAAAAAAAATCGAAATAAGCCAATGCAGCGATCAACAAAGCTGACTAACGACGATACTGATGCGTGTTTATAGTATCGCGAGTGAATTTAACGGTTCGGTGTGGCGCAAAGAATCGATTCGACGGATAAGGCGTACGGGAAAAAAGTCGATTCGCGCATGTGAAATTCGCAAGAAAGAAGATGCGGCAGTGTCCCGAGGTACTTCCACATATATATAGCGCTCCGTTATCCTTGGCAATGTCGCCGAGGGTGTTCGACTCACCCTCGGAGCGCCGAGTTATGCAAGCTCGTGTTCGGTCATGATGTATATATATATATTTATGTAGTGTACAAGGCGTCCTACATAGTCACACGATGCTTCTATACACAACATTTCTAACGATATTGTAGTTTCTCTAGTGGTGCATTTACATAATTTAATAACTTGAGTTTAATTTTCATATTCATTCGATCCAATGCCCGTTACAGCCTTCCGACGCGGGCAAGTGCCCCGGATGCTGACTCGAGTGAAACTGAATATGCATTTTATATTCCCCCGCATGTTCCGATGGCCGTTTATTGTGATAGAAAAAAAAAAAGAAAAAAAAAGAATTAAAAAAAGAAAAATCCCGATAGCCGGACAGCGACGAGCTCGTCTTTTATTCTTCATCATTATTCACATTATATTCGCTTCAAACACCATCGCATGCATAAAGCCGTGTACACAGAACTCAAGCGACAATGGGACCACAGAGAGAGACAATTTTTTTTTCTGCCATTTGATTTCCACTCAAACACAACGACTCTCTATTATCCGTAGCATTTTAATGTTGCGTTAATGAGATTCTCTGCCCGAGGGCGAATCTAGACCGTCCGTCGTTACGACTCTTAGCGTGTTCGATTGGAACGGACCGACGCTAAGTGATATTTGAATTCGTCACGATTTGCGTTTAATTTATCAGTGTCACAGCTGGTCGTGACGCGTGAACGGAGGATTGACCGATTACCGCGACCCCTCCGAACATGGAAAATGACAAGTGTAACCAGTAGTTGTCGATTACTTTCTCATGCAGTATATATGTCTTTCAGCTATAAATAAGACTGATTAAAACTCCTTCGAGATATTTCGCTGTAATACCCAAACTTGAGGTACTTGCGGAATTATAGAAAAATTTTTAAAAAATAAAAAAAATACACAAGAAAGCACCATTATCGGCTCCGGAGTATACGAACTATATCTGCCAGTGAACTCGGTCAAAATATCAGTATTAATAAAAAAACATACTTGTTGAGATTCAGTCTAACGACGAGACAACAGCCTGCGCGTTATAACAATGCCACCATTTGTAACGGATCGATCTAACATCTGTTACTAGAAATCTAATTTATCTAGACAGAATTCTTACGATTGATACAATCGCTGGGCCTAAGGTACCTATTTGGACATCGTGACGAGAAAAGCTCGACGATATGCTATTAACGTGTATATATATGCATGTATACGCATATATATAAATATATATTCGATAATGTTCTAGAAAATAAGATTAGCGACTGATCGAAGGTGTAGAGAGATATCTCAATATTAATATTGAAAGGTAAACACGGACTAGCAAAAAGGATATACAGAGAAAGGAAGTATAATTTATCGTTGATAAGCTACGAAGGGAAATAAAAAAATTTACCTGATCTATGCTGGGGCTTCGGGCCTTATCGTCGTTCTCGCGCTTCGCCTCGTCCTGCTTCTTCGGACTGCGCAGAGCGCGCTGATACGGATCCGTCGCGCTACCAAAGTCCCCGGTGCTCATCACGAGCAGGGTCACCTTTTGTACAATATCCACAATAACTAGACCGGATTCATTTCCATAAGCTAATCTGCAAAGAGCATAAAAGAGACAAGTTTAAAAAAAATGTACGTGCCGACCCGACAGTTTTCCCACATTATTTCTCTTTCGTTAACGGAGTTCATTAAAATTCCGCTCCGAGACTCACAGGCCATAGGATGAATTTAAGCTGAGCGCCGTTATGTTTTCAGGCTGTTCCCCGTTAGCCCCTGACGTCAAACAAATTAATGTCGCTTGGAAGCCCGCCGCTCTCTTTTGCAAACCCCCTCGAACCCTCAGCGGATGGTTATTCTCGTTCGGATGATTCTTTGACTCCTCCGTGCCCGGTATAGGAGGGCAATCGCGATCCGGCGAGCTCTCCGCCTCCTTTCCCCCGGGCTCCGACGTTATAGATATATCGAGTGTCTGAAAGTTATGCAATCATCGGTTTTCATGGCTCTTTTCGTGCGTAATAAACCGGGTGGGCGCCGTACTTGTTTAACTCAACTCACCACAACTTCCGACGTGCTCTCGGCCTTCTTGAATTTGAACAAAACAACGTGTCTTCCAGCCCCGGCGATAGCCAGTTTCCGACTTTCCGGACAGAGGAACATGAGCTGAATGGCGAGCGGATCCTCCTCCGTGTCTATGCTACGAGTTCTGCTCTTCTCGAACAGCTTCGCTGTTTTTAATTTGTAAAGGACCTGCAGCGAGCCAGCCGATGCGTCCCAGAATTTAATGCTCCCATCGGCGTGCCTGCATACAGCGATATTAAACGTAAAGTGTCAGAGGGAGGCCGACGATTCGGAACAGTTTATAAAAGTCAATCGATAAATTTCCGTGACGTGTAGTACGCCTGTGGATAACACGCGATTGGACTCTCCGGCTCTCGCGTCTACTAACCCGGTGAGAATAATTTCATTGTAACTGCTCGAATTGGGACTCCATTCCCCGCCGGATATTGGCCACTCTTTTTCGCTGAAACCAGTTTTTTTCTGGGACTTCGAGCCGACCGAATAGAACGCAGGTACGAGATCCGACGGACAGTCGGCGAAGTACGCGCAGCATGTCACCGCCGATTCGTGAAGATCCATCGGATACGGATTTTCGAAGCATGGAAAACCAGGCGTCAGTAAGTCTATGACAACTAGGTCGTTCTGCAGAAGAACCACGACAGCGTACGGATCCTGGAAGTCTGTCGTTACCACGACGTATATCAATTATTCAGATACCAATTAGCCGTCAAACACGATACGAGCCATGGCTGTCGGATGCGATGAAGCTCATTTTTTTTTTTTTTTTTTATCTACGTACCGCTGGTCCACGGACTTTCGCACAGCGTTATGAAGTCCACGACGTTGTGCTCCATTTCCAGGACAGTGGTTGTTTTACCTTGAATCACCGTGATGCTGGGCGTCCGTCCAGTCGTATCGTAAGCCAAACCCCCTGAGAATATCACGTACGCCTCCCTGTCGGCGACCGATAGATAAATTGTAATAATTAAAACCCGTTAATTTCCCACGCTTGGCAGGATCGCCGAATTGTACGATATCCGGGGTATCTTCTTACCCGCTTCTTGATAACTTCCACTCGACCTTTTGAATGGATTTGCACGGCTCCGGTTCACCATCCTTCGTAGTTTTAGCTGCAAGTACGCAATGAATCACCCGACGAGCAAAGTTTTATCTCTCACGCGATAGATTTATGTTTTGGCATTCGTTCGGCCCGAAGACCGCCGGAAGAAGAAGAAAGAGACGAATAGAAACGCGGTGTATAGAAAAAAAAGACAAAAAAAACAGTGGCGACGGAAACTTACCATGCGGGTGAGTTACATTCAGCGGTTTGACCGTGCGAAGTATCCAAGTAGAGAGTGATCCATCGGTGTGACTGCACATAAACTGTTTGCCCTCGTGGTGCCAAGAGATCGAGCGCAACGGCTCGTCCGTCTGACACCTCCATTCAGCGCTCTTCAATTTCAGATCCCACAAAACTATCTGCCCACTCTCATATCCAATTAGTATCTGAAATTTTTTTATTTCGTTCAAAAGCCTGTCCGGCCTTTCGCGCTTGTACAAACGTTCCGGGCTTATCGTCACGAAGCTCAGGGGAAATTATTATCCGGCGCAGATATTTCGTCGTAAAACAGCAAAGGTAAAATAGCATCGTTCTCACGGATATGGAAAAAAAAATCGAAACAGAAGTCGAGATACCAGTTTCTCTTTGTACCTCGATGCCGCTGATTTCCCATGTCGCTCGGCTATTTTTCTTTTTTTTTAACTTCGATGTAATGATAATACATGCCCGGAAACAATTAACTCTCCGCGAGTGTTTTCAACTTCGGACGTAATGGAGTTTGCGAGCAACCGCGAGCGACGCGGGTACAACTTCCCGACAGGTAATTATACTCGAGTTACGAACCTTGCTCAAATCTAGGGGATTGTCGCTGAGGTGTATGACGGCCCCTGGGTGTGTTTTTCTTGATCTGAAACATTAATTGATTTTGTTACGATCGATGGTATAAAATAAAATTTATCGTGAAAAAAGTAAATACAAAAATACAATCTATCAGTGTTGAGAACAATACTAAAAAACACTGAAAATACAAAATACTATATGCATTTTAAATAGAAAATCCTTTTTGTACTTAAAATACATTGATAAGCACTTAGTTTGAGTACTTCCTAAAATACGTCGTAAAAGCCACTGAAATTTCCTAAAAATCTTTATGTAATGACTTGAATTTGTATTTTCAACTTCGCATGAAAATTTAACATTATTCAGGATTGTATATCAAACTTTGACATTTCTTTCACATTTGTAATGTGGAATTTCGCAATGAAATTTTTCAAAAATATTACACAACAATTTTATTCCTTTCTGTTAACGTCTCCCAAGTATTTTGCTCCGCATATTCGCACAATCATCGTCAAAATTCAAATGTGGAGGTCTGTGTAGAAATATTGCCCATTTTATATTTAATCGGCCCAAAAAGTACTTCAAATAAGAGAGAAGTATTTCAGTATTTTATGTACCTAAAATATATCATACATTATATTATATATTTAATCTAAACTTTAGTAAAAAGGGAAATCCCTCAAAACAAATAATAAACAAATTTAAATATATAAAGATGGAAAATATTGGAAATGTATCGACAAAACGCTTACACTCAACCCCTGCCAAATATCCCGAGCTTAGCGTCACACTATAGACACTGTTTATTGATCTGGTACGATATTACGGTTGAGCATGACCCCCGGCGGCCGTGCACACGCGTTTTATTCACAAAGGCACGTGTGTACGCCGTTACCGATAACGCAACCTGAGAGTGCAACTCCGGGACAAAAGGGGGTTCGAAAACAAAAAGAAACCGGAGACAGAGTGGGAGGAGGGAGGGAAAGAAAAAAAGTCCGTGTCCTCCGCCGCTGGTGCGCAATCTGTAAAATTGCTCCACGCTGCTGCGGGCAAACACACAGAGGGGGAAGAGGAACAAGAGGAAATGCGAACAAGGCTCCAGTACCGGTGGGTATTATTTATATGCATAATTTGGCTCGAACCCTTTCATCAGGCAAACTGCACACTACCTTCCTGGATGAAACTAGTAAAAGTCTAATAGTGTTGTACGATCTGAACGTCCGTCGCTTATTTTTTTTTGCTGGCATTCCTCCTTCTTTAATTATACGTCGATTGGAATGTGCGATATATTTCGAGAGTTCCCCGGGTAATTGGAACTCGGAGGAAGAACGATGGACGACAGAGACCCCGAGGGAGGTCAAGCTCGGAGTACAGGCTTGATATTCTTTTTTTTTTTTTTTTTGTGTCCTCTTTGTCGCATCGTTGTGGCCGAAGGAGGATCGCAGTAGCCGTGCCACTGAAAGCGGAAGACTACGGGCTTTTTCGTGACCCGGTGTGCTAACGAGTAGGGCACAATAAAGAGAGGTGGGACGCGGACGGGGAGGGTACATGTGCCGTTGAGAGGCGAGGGATCGTTGGCTGGTACGGAATCACCGATTCCCTTTGCCTGCACGAAAGCTCATTCCGGCTATCGGTACACGTCGTTCGAGATAGCGAGAAAAATGTACTTTACACGAATCCAATTACCGGCAGAAATCATCGGTACGCTCAGTTGGGAATCGCTAACTGGAAACTCCTTGATATTTCGCGGAGTGAAGACCTATCGAACGATTCATTGCGGGTAAACGGGCCGGGGAAGAGAGTTTCCTCTCTCCGGGGCATTACCTATAGCCGCGTTCGACGAGCAAACAAGAAAGTTTGCAGCGAGTGAATTGATTCGGGGGAACAAGTAAAATTGAGAAAAGTCGACGGGGACGTCGGGGAAGGAGACTCGTACAAAAGGTAAACCCTGATGGAATAACGTTTCCTGTGAGCTAACTGTGTTGTAAACTAGATCGGGTGTGTGAACAAAACCGGGTGTGAAACTTGGCTGCCCGGGGGGCGCTGCGTGAGGGGAGACTTCTGTATCGATAATAGATTCAATAGCACGAACGAAAGTAAACCAATCGCGAAGTGTCGGGGAAAAACGGCTGTAGAGTCGTGTCAAGCGATATCGCCGCGACGCGAAGAGCCTATTATATCACCCGGCCGGATATACGGCGAACCTCGCTTCTATAGCCGCGAACGATTTACGCCTACCATACATATCATCTCGGCAACTTAACTGAGATCAGCGAATCCGCAAACATAATATTTCAAGGCCTGTCGAACGATTTTAAGCGGACACCTTGGCCGATCGTAAATTCAGTCACCGTAGATTGTGTGTAACAAGGCTACGACAAAATGTAAACAGTTTTTCGTATGGTGAACATGTGTGTCAATATTATTAAGCAGGAAAATACATAACATATTCTGATATTATTTATAGCAATCTTGGTATTGCCGTTTGTACTACACAAGCACTTTTCACTTATTACCACGATTTCGATAAACCGCCCGAAAATACCTTTAGTTACTATAAGATAACAGTTGTTCCTAATATTCTCCTTTATCGATTGAACGTAAAAAAATTATTCAAACTAATTCTCACAATGGCCAGCTAAAAAACAACAAAAAACCGTGAACATTTTTATTCTTTAATGACAAACCATGGTGTGTATATTTTTTAGCTTCAATCGATAAAGGAGAATATTGGGAACAACTTTTCTCTTATAGTCACTGAAGCTATTTTCGGTCGTTTTAGCGGAATAATAAGTGGTCGGTTACCGGAATATTACCGTGGTAATAAGTGAAAAGGGCTTGTTTAGTACAAAAATAACAGTAACAAGATTGTTATAAATAATATCAGAATTTTTTATGTATTTGCTTACTTAATGGTAACATACATGCTCACCGTACGGAAAACTATGTACATTTTATTTTAGCCTTGTTATGAATAATCTAAAGTGGCAGAATTTTCGTTCGGCTAAGCTTCCTGGTCCCCTTACTTGAAGCTTCGGAGCAACATTTTTCCGGATGATTCTTACCGTAGAAAAAAAAACAAGAAAAAAAATTGAAAAAATATAACTTTGATGACGAAGAATCGACCCGACTCATCATTATCAAAGTTATATTTTTTTTAGTCTTTTTTGTTAGTTGTTTTTTTATTGTTTAATTTCCTCACCGAGGATATTTATTCGAGGAAAATTGTGCTACCGAGCATGTGGCATAATAAAGAGCGGCCGAGACCCACCAAAGTGCAGTCACGTCAAATCAGTAAAGGATTGTTTGAGATCAGTGGCCCATGAGTTAATGTCCCTTGAAGCGCGAAAATAACCGCTCCGTTGACACGACGATCTCTCTAGGCTTTGTTATATTGTACAAGGCCGAACGGACGAGGCTCCGCTCCCCCGGCCCGGTTCGATAGCAGACCCCGGCTTGTCATTCCATCAGCTCGACAATACCAAATTCCATCAGAGAGATACCAACTGTGAGTCATCAAAGGACATAGGTGGACGGTACAGAGGTGTGGGACGTTTCCGAGAAACGTCGACGCGTCCATCCCCGCTGCGTATATTACACACTATACGCCCCTCTTCATTATTTGTGTCAAACGAAACTCGAGCGGACTCCTCTGTGACGGCAGCGAGTATCCCCCTGTCGAGTGCAATTCGAAAGAAAAGACTCGGCGAAAAGCTCGTCTCGGATGCTACACGACAAAAAAAGAAAAAGAAAAAAACTCAGCTCGATAGAGACACAAAAAGCCTGCGCAGAATTTTTCGAACGTGTACGCCGAAGCCCATTGTGATCAGCGTGGACCGAGAGAGGTCATCGACGAGTCCCGGTATTCCGTACATGAACGTACATGTATGCGCACACACACGTATCTAAAACATACCACGCGCGCATACGTTGCGCCCGGTTTCGCCTCCGACAGCCCGCTATAACGAGAAAGAGAGAAGTAAATAA
>JAPYZD010001967.1:0-17845 GCA_030522725.1 Ichneumoninae sp. B BG-2022a
CGGGGCAAAATGGGGCAACGGGGCAAAACGGGGTTTTGGGCAAAACGTCATTTTCCAATAATTTTTGGATGCCGGAATTCGCCCTATCGGATACATCAGACTTTTCTGCTCAGTTTAGTCACCTTGTCCGATCCAAAAATGATTGGAAAATTTAGTTTTGCCCAAAAACCCCGTTTTGCCCCGTCGCCCCATTTTGCCCCGCTCTCCCCTATATCGTCGGTAGGATAATCTATCGCCCTCTAATCGGGCCCAGCCCGTTAGTAACAGATCAATAATAAGTAATAAATAAATGCAAAATAAGTAAAGAGGGGGAAAAAATTGAAAACTGAAAATGGTCCGTTTTGCCCCTCACTCCTTCGTCCACAGTGACACACGTGTACCCTTTGAACAAACGCCTCGCAGGTGCTCGGTGAGGATGTTTTAAACTCTAAACGACTACATCGAACTTAATCCTATCTACCACCGTCTTCCATCGGCTACTCGGTGTTCAAGGCCGTTTACGCACTTGCTACTGTTGCTACTGGAAGGACTCGAGGAGTGACTGCAGTGGCAGGCTCGCGCCACTATCCCGGAATCTTGTCCGCTGGAGTGAAGCGAGGTCGCGGAAGCCTCCAGACATCCAGCTGCAGCAGCAGCAGCAGCGCCACCAGCGGTGGTACCACTGGTAGCCGATCTCATGACGCTTTTTCCGGTCCCGGCAACACTGCAGCATCGCGTTCTACAGTGTGTGTATTTGACGGGCTTATAATACATTTCAGTGATAATAACTCATGCCGCTCGTTAAATCATACATATAGATACGTCGCTGCCGCTGGCAACGTCCATTCGGCGGTTTTTTTTTTTTTTTTTTTGGTAAATTGAATATGACATTATTTATCGGCCGAATTGATAATAAAGTCGCGATACATACCCTCGGTGATGGTGTCGCACGCAACTCGGCTCGTGCTCGAAGTTACTCAGCCTTCGCGCAGTCATCTCGTTAGCGAAGGGCTCGGGGTCGTAACGAAGACCGTCGACGAAGCTCGGAAAGAGGGGCGGCACTTTGCCCAGGGTGCCGCTCGGCTCGGCTAAAGCGAAACCAACTGGGCCCCCCGCCGTGTACACGCCCGATCGCTGCAGCCGGTGTCGCCTATCAACGACACACAATTACAACCCTACGCCCAGTATGACTGTCGGCAATCGACTCGCCACCGGCTTCGCCCCCGGAGAGCCGCGAGCGTTATTCCTTACTCAGTAAAAAAGATTTGTACATTTAAGGTAGCTATGTCGGTGCACTTATATGTAGGGAAGAGCGGGTCGAAATGGGGCAACGGGGCAAAACGGGGTTTTGGGCAAAACGTCAACTTCCAATAATTTTGGGATGCCCGAATTCGTCCTATCGGATACATCAGGCTTTTATGCCCAGTTTTTCCACCTTGTCCGATCCAAAAATAATTGGAAAATTTAGTTTTGCCCAAAAACCCCGTTTTGCCCCGTTGCCCCATTTTGCCCCGCTCTACTCTACATGGAAAATTAATTATATGTGGTACTTTGTGGGCATCGATAATATTATTCAAAAAATAGAGTAGGTATGAAAGTTTGCGCAGATTGAATCGATTATTTGTAAGCAGATTATTTGTTTAGTGTGGATTTGAACTCATTGTTACCACAATTTAGTTAGGAAGGTCAGTTAGCCCGAAACCGTGCACTTTGATTGCAGTTCTATTCAACATTAGGCCGGTGACGTCACTTTTTTTAAATGCGCATCATTTCCTGATTGATTTGAGAGACCGCTGTACTTTATTTATTTTTGTCTCTATCTTTGATCTAAGTATGTTAATTCTCGATTTGAAGATCAATTTCGCCAGCTCTACTGTAGGCACCGTGTAAAAAAAAAAGATTTTCAAGATCTAATTATTCATTCAAATGGTCGGTAAAAGAGTTCGAGATTTTGTACAAGTAAAATTTGATAATTAAAGTACAATATGTCAAAAGTTTATGCACATGACTTTCGATTGCCTTCGCGACATAACTACCTTAACAAACCCTTTCTTGTCCACAAACGTCCTCAATTATTTTGTTGTTAATTTCACAAAAAAATTTGTAAAATGAACAAGTTTTTTTTTCGTAAAATGAAAAGAATTGTGAAAGTTTGAGGACAAGAAATGTTTGTACCTATTTTACTTTGTAGGCTTTCGGTATCGTGGCTCGGGGCTTTATCGCGACGCTGCTGCTGCTGCTGCTGCTCGATCCTTGGTGCTGCTTCTCAGCGTGAGTTTTTTTATTCCATGGGTTAAGACGCGTTTTTGGAGAATCGAGGAAAAGTGGAGAGATAAGCTCCGAGCAAAAGTGCGTGCCAAGTTGCAATGAAATTATGCGGTAACACCGCGGTGGTTTAATGGACATGAGTCGGGATGATTTTTTGTGTGCGATCCCCGTGAAGATTAAGGCCGACACGCGAGCGTGACGGCAAAGCGGAAGCGGGCTCCGCGACCGGAGGGCCCTCGCCGGCCGACAGAGTCATAGCTGCGAGATGTTAAAGTTTCACCTATAAATTCAAGGAGTACCGTGGGTTAGGGCTCCCTCCCCGGTTCCGACAGTGCAGCAGTAAAAGCCGGGTAATAAAAGTATCGACGAAAAGATAAGATTCACCTGGACGGACGGGACGAACTGTGAGAGAAAAAAAAACAGGAACGAGAGCGCCGCGGCTGAGAGAAGCGAGATATTAGGACGAAAAGTTATGTTTCTGTAGTTCTATAGTACCGAGGCTTACGGTTCATCAATTTCGGCCAAAAAAAACCTTCATTTTTAAGTATAAATCATAGAAATAATTATAGTGACAAAAATGAGCTTTCACTACTTTTTGTACTCGGTAGCTGATTTTTGTTTTATATTACCAAAAAAAGTAAAGGGTAATAAAAGTATCGACGAAAGGTGAGATTCACCTGGACGGACGGGACGAACTGGGAGAGAAAAAAAAAACAGGAACGAGAGCGCCACGGCTGAGAGAAGCGAGATATTAGGACGAAAAGTTGTTTCTGTAGTTCTATAGTACCGAGGCTACGGTTCATCAATTTCGGCCAAAAAAAACTTTCATTTTTTAAGTATAAATCATAGAAAAATTATATTGAAAAAAATGAACTTTCACTACTTTTGGTACTCGGTAGCTGATTTTTTTTTATATTACCAAAGAAAGAAGATTCTTTTGTTCGAAATCGATGAATGGCGACTCAAGCGTGCGTCACTGGAAACGAGATCGTGGCCGGACGCAAACGGATCGCTGGGAAGAGATATCGATCGTTCTGTGAACGTTCCCTCTTTCGTTCGCTGTCTCGTTCAGATGTTGGAATAGTGGGGAACAAAAAAAAGAAGACGAAAATAAAGCCTCGGAGAGTTCGGGGAACTCTCTCGGCCGAAGTTTTTCCTCACCGTTTGTTTCGACGAACGCAGGTGACGCAGAGGACGGTTACAAGGGCACCGACGAAAACAACACAGCCGAGCACGACCACACCGACCTCGAGCGTGGAGAGTAAATATCTGTGGCTGGCGCGCTTTGTCGTACTGCTGGCAATCTCCAGTACTCTGTATCTCTCGAGCTCCTCCTTTATTTCCGACTTTTTTTTACGAAAGACACTGAAATTGTTAAAATATTCGACAATATATATATGCGTGTGTATGTTGGCATCGTTGCGAATTTGGCTAGATAAGAGAGTAGTAATTTCTCTCGTCTTCATTGTTACATTTTGTTTTCTTTTTTTTACACGTATTTATGTACCAGAGCTGGGCAAATACCCTAAGTACTGGAAGTATGTATTGAAGTATCAAGTACTTAAGTACTGACAGAATTGAATTGCTAAAGTTCTGAGAACCGAGCACCGGCTAGTTCTTGAGTACTGCACTGAGAAAAAAAATTTGTTGGATTAACGAAAAGTCGCGGTGACATACGTTCAAAGCTTTTTTTTGGCACAAATAAAGCATTGTTTTGTTGAACGATTATTTGCTTCAATTTATTCAAAGTTTTTCGATTGAAACATACTTTTTTCTTGTAACAACAAAATACACCTTTGAACATATGTCACCGCGCATTTGCTTAATGCAACCATTTCTTTTTCTCAGTGTGACAGAACTGAATGAGTGAAGTTGTGAGTACTGAGCACTGGGTCGTTCTTGATTACTGGCAGAAGTGAATTGCTAAAGTTCTGAGTACTGAGCACTGACCAGTTCTTGATTACTGGCAGAACTGAATTGCTAAAGTTCGACGTAGTGAGCACTGACTAGTTTTCGAGCATTGGCAGAACTGAATTACTAAATTTCGGAGTACTGAACACTGGGTAGTACTCAGAGTACTAGCAGAACTGAATTGCTAAAGTTCTGAGTACTGGGCACTCCGTAGTTATTGAGTACTGACAGAACTGAAGTGCTGAAGTTCTGAGTACTGGGTAGTTATTGAGTACTGACAGAACTGAATTCCTGAAGTTCTGGGTACTGGACACTGACTCAGTAGTTGATACTTCAATACGTGCTTCAAGTACTTATTGTATTTGCCCAGTTCTGGTATGTACTATGGAGAGGAAAAAATGTTGGCTAACTCACTTCTGCAGCGTGTCCATGTCTATCATGACGTTGAGTTGGGGATCCACCGCGTACAGGTACATGTCGGTTCTGTATAAAGCGAGCAAAAAAAGTAGTAAAAATCGGCTGCAATTCTTAATAAAATTAGTCGTCAAAAGTATAAAATCCGTAGAGAATAAACTCACGAATGAGCATCGATGAGATTCTTCTCTATATGAGGCTCGAGTTTCCTGACGCGGATGTCGAGTCCCGTGACGTTCTGCAGGGCTCTGCAATTCACGATATTTTAGCATCGACTCATCGCGGAGACCTGATATTTGATTGCTAAGGAGGGTCTACGTACTCAGTTATTTCCTCGACCTCAATCTCGATATCCGTGGGCTTCTTCCCCATCACCATTACCACTTGCTTCTGGTCGTCCAGAACGTAAACCTGAAAAGAAACAACCAAAAAATTAAAAAAATAAAAAATAGTTCCGTTGCGTTCCTCGAGCACGTTCGAGAATGATTTTCCCGATGTCGCAAGGTCCCCGAAGCTCGGAGGGACAATCGATAAACTTTACCCCCCAGTTTAATAAAGTATCGTCAAGATACACAATGTACTTGTACTCACAAAAACATTGGCAATGCTGCTGCGACCATTTTCAGCGCCTCGCCGGTCTGTGGCCTTGACATCGAAGCCGAAAACCCGTCCAGCGTCCCTGGAAAAACTACCGACCGATCGCACTTGACCACTAAGTGGGTCAATAGCGAACCGCGGTGCATCTTCCCGGCCAAGAATCTGGTAGCGTATCTCTCCGTTTACTCCCTCGTCCGGATCCTCGGCCTGCAATGCATAAAACCGTTTTCAAGAGCATTTTTGAGACTCCAAGCGTCCTTGACGGATTCGCATTGTCAATATACATGTATCCATACAGCGTTGTAGGGGAGAGCGGGGTAAAACGGGGCAACGGGGCAAAACGAGGTTTTTGGGCAAAACTAAATTTTCCAATCATTTTTGTATCGGACAAGGTGGCAAAACAGGGCAGAAAAGCCTGATGTATCCGAGTAGAGTCATTTTACTGTAGAGTAATTCGTTACTCTATTTAACTATTCAAGCTGCCTAGCTATTCTAATTATTAATTGCAACTATGTATAATTTTTTACCGCGTAATTTTTAGTAATTTTTAATAATTAATTTTACCGCTATCCTTGTATCGCTCTCACCTTAAGCGCTTATCTACTCTACCTTATGTAATCTACTGCTTTGTTTTGCCTTCCTTATCTTATTTTATCCTATTTAATGTAAACTGCTATGTGTAGCCTGTTACTGCATAGGTCCTCAGGGGGGAAATCCCAGGACCCAATAAATACAATACAATACAATATTTCGGCGATTTCGGCCATCCAAAAATTATTGGAAAATGACGTTTTGCCCAAAAAACCCGTTTTTCCCCGTTGCCCCATTTTGCCCCGCTCTCCCCTATATATTACAGTCGCAGACAGTGCGCACCCCCTCGTCGGGACGGAAGGGAGTCAGGGATGGAGAGACGCTCGTATAATCTCATAAGCTCGTAAACCCTTTCGGCTATTTCTAAAGTGGTTTACTTCCGGCATTATTTTTAACAAGACGCGCGAAAGCGCGAAGCGCGGAATTAATCGTAAACGTGATAATTTCGGTACTGACCTCGACCCTGATGATTTCGTAGCCGTAAGGAGCGGAAGTGGGTATTGCGGCTAGCAGGGGGCGACCCTTGCTCTTGAATCGTGGCGCATTGTCATTGGAGTCCTTGACCCTGACGACGATTTTCGCCTCGTTCCCAGCGAGACCGACGAGTCTGTCGTCGGGCACCGGATAAATCTGAACGGGTTCGAGTCCCCGTCCGGTCTTGTTAACCCTGTCGACCTTGACCCTGATCTCGTAGAGATCCTTGACCTCGCGATCGACGCTCTTCAGCAGATACAGAGTACCGTCGACCGGGTCGATGCTGAAGCGATCCTGGGTCTCAATGTCGTTGCCCGCGACGGCGAAGCGAATTTTTTCACCGGCGTATCTCTCGGAGACGTTCAATCGCAGCAGTTTCATCGGTACCGGTGAATTCTCCTCGACCTCGACCTCGTAGTAGCGATGCTGGAACACCGGTTTCTCGTCGTTCACCATCGTCGTCTGGGTGTCGATCTCCTCGACGTCGAGAACGCGAACGTAGAGCATCGCCGTTGAGGTGAGACTCGGCGACCCGAGATCCCTGGCGGTTATCGTCAGGTTGTGCATTGATCTCTTCTCGTAATCGAGATCGGCGATTATCGTGACGAGGCCGTCCTTTCCGTCGATCGTCATGTACTGCTTCTCGCCGATGGCGTGCGGAAGATCGAACAGTATGAGACCGTTGCCGTTGCCGACGAAGTCGCTGTCGTTGGCGTACACCTTGGTGACGACGCCGCCGACCGGGCTGTCCTCCGGCACCGAGGCGTAATAAATTGGCACCGATCGTCCCACGTCCGCGCCACCGGCGGCCTTCTTGCCCCCGTCCATCTCGCCGGCGACCCTATCGATCTCCGCGTAACCGTGAAACTCCGGAGCGTTATCATTCACGTCGAGAACATTAATCTCAAGATCGACGCTCGAACTCAGAGACTCGGTGCCGTTGTCACGCGCGATGACGCAGAATTTGTACGAGTCCTGGCTCTCGCGATCGAGATCGCCGGTCACCGTCAACGACCCGTCGTACCTGCCGATGTCGAACCTCAGTCGACCGGACATCGGGCTCGTCTTCGCGTCGATCTCGTAGGTGACGTTGGCGTTCCTACCGATGTCCGTGTCCACCGCCTCTATCGTACCGATCTCTCGGGCGTCGTAAGTTCCCTCGGGCACGTCGAAGGCGTACCACGATTTCTTGAATATCGGCGGGTGATCGTTAACGTCCTCGACGAAGATCCTCAGAGTCAGACGATCGGTCAGATTGCCCGAGTCCATCGCCGCGACACCGAGACGGATCTCACGACCCGCAGGAAGCGCTCGGGCCACCGACAGCTCGCCCGACCTTGAACCGATGACGAAGTAGGGCTTCGAATCGGAATTCGATTTAACCTTCGACGGCGCTGTCGACGCCTTCTGCCCGCCCTCGTCCACCGAGATGCCGTACGTTATCTCGGCTCCATTATCGGCCTCGCCGCTGTCCTTGTCCCGGGCGAGGAAGCGAATTATCACGGTGCCGATCGTTACGTTCTCCGGTACGAAGACCAGAGGCGACCGATTGTACTCCGACGTCTCGACACCGTCGCCGGTTGCGCTCTGCGCACCCCCTGTATCGCCGATCCTCTCCGTCGAATAGTCGACACCACCCGGCCAGTCCTTCACCCTATCCAGCAGCACCGTCACGTCCTTCGTCACGTATATACCGTGATCCGGCAGGACTATCATCTGCGTAAACGTCGGTGGATTGTCGTTCTCGTCGTCTATCTTTATCACCAGCGGCACTTCGCTTCTTGGATTTACTGTCGGATCAAAAAATATATGTAGGGGAGAGCGGGGCAAAATGGGACGGTGGGGCAAAACGGGCCAAAAAATCGGGATGTATCGAAGGGGCAAAACGGGGCAAAAAAATCGGGATGTCTCGATGGGGAAAAAATCAAAATGTATTGATGGGGCAAAATGTAGCGAAAAAAAATGGGATGTTTCGATGGGGCAAAACGGGGCAAAAAATCGGGATGTATCGAAGGGGCAAAACGGGGCAAAAAGATCGGGATGTCTCGATGGGGAAAAAATCAAAATGTATTGATGGGGCACAACGGGGCGAAAAAAATCGGGATGTTTCGATGGGGCAAAACGGTGCGAAAAAATCGGGATGTATCGATGGGGCAAAACGGGGTAGGGCAGAATCGGGCAGTCTGACAGACGGACAGAAAGGTTCGTCTGGGCGATGGTATTTACGATCCACGAAACCAAGCCAATATTTCGAAAAAATGAGAACTGCCCCATTTTGCCCCGCGCGATTTTTTTCTCCAGAATGGAAAAAATGCCCGCACAGTTTTGATTGTGTAGTCTAACATAATAATTTGATGTCATGTATATAGCTGCAACGGCGATATTTGCTTAGTTGCCCCGTTTTGCCCCACCCTCCCCTATATGTACTGCCGGGGTTTTATTGGGTCGCGCGCGCCGGCTCTATGCCAGTCTTTGTATATCCACGCTGGAATGCCCAAGGACACGAACCGTACTATATCCTGTTATAGATATATCATATACATTTCGGTCGGACAAAGGATACGAAACTCCGCGGGTTAGGGAAACGTGTGTGGTCCCCGCTCATCGGCCCCTTCACCCTCCCCCCCCCCACCCCCCTTACCGCCCACCCGCCCAAGGCAAAATCGATTTCTCGTTTCGTCCGATGGCAATTTAGAATCGAGTTTGGTACTCCGGAAAAACCATAAAGCCGCGCCATCGCGGTCGAAGTGTGCGAGCGTGAGGCATGTAATCCGTGACGATCCATGCGTAACGATTGTCCGCCCGGGTGAACGGCTTTGCCCGTAATTACGCAACCTGCGCGGCCCGCGATCGTTCGCGGAGGGACGCGGGGAGGTAAGGGAAAAAAAGGGAAATATAGATACGCGCTCGGACAACTTTCACTTACTCCCGTCGCTGACAATTAGACGCAGGTTGTAAAAAGATTTGTCTTCTCGGTCGAGAGGCTCGCAGGCGTTTCCCTCGTACAGCACGCGAGACGCGGCCTCGTCGACTGCGAAACACTCGCTGCCCGGACCCTCGAGTGTCATGCTGTAGTTTCCATCGGTGATGGCCCCGTCGGGATCATGAGTGGAAATGCGATTTGAGATCGTCACTTGCGTACCCGGCGGACTGTTCTCTGCTATGCGACCCTCGTAAGAGGGCGAGTCGAAACGCGGCGCGTTGTCGTTCTCGTCGTCGACCACTATCGTCACCTTTTTTTTGGCGGAAAATAAAAAACGGCACTTTAGACACTCGATCAATTTTGCTTCCTCATAGGCAGCTTTGTTTTGATGAAAAAAAATGTTTTAGAGATTTTTATGAAAACGTGCTCAGAATGTTCCAAAAAGTCGAAAAATTATATTAAAAAACAAATGTCTGGATGGATGTGTGTGTGAAAATCTAACCGTCTATAACTCAAGAACGGTTTTATCAATAGGGTTAAAATTTGGCACGCATGTAGAGCAGTTGGGTGCCTCTGTTTGTTACAATTTACGATAAGTCACCTTTTTTTGCGGAAAATGAAAAACGGCACTTTAGACATTCGATAAATTTGGCTTCCTCATAGGAAGCTTTGTTTTGATGAAAACAAATTTTTTAGAGATTTTTATGAAAATGTGTTCAGAATGTTCCAAAACGTCGAAAAATTATATTAAAAAAAATTTCTGGATGGATGTGTGTGTGAAAATCCAACCGTCTACAACTCAAGAACGGTTTTATCAATAGGGTTAAAATTTGGCACGCATGTAGAGCTGTTGGGTGCCCCTGTTTGTAACAATTTAGGCAGTAATTGAAACATTCGTTAAGATTTTATCAGATTTTGAAATTAAAAAAAAAAGTGAGTTCGCGCTCTAGCTTTCGCAAATTTCGAGTTATCGCACTAAAACTTTCTACACAAGTAGACCAACATCAAGCAATGTTCGGTATTGAATTTGGTAAGAATCGGTCGAGAGGTCTCGGTTTTGTGACATTTTCAATTTTTTTCTTTTTTTTTAATCTGTATTTTACCAGCTCCGCAGGTCGATCCTCACCTGGAAGATTCCGAGGTCCCTGGCACTCTCGGCTATGACGGTGACGCTGTAATTCTGTCTCTCCTCCCGATCGAGACCCCGACGGGTGTACAGCGCGCCGTCGTCCGTTATCGCTATGTCCGGTACGTCCCGTTGATTGGCGATCGTGAAGTGTACGTTGCTCGTCGAGTTCGTGCCATTTCGCGGCAGCACTTGACCGATCAAGGCTCCAGCCGCGTTCTCCCTCACGTGGAACATCAACGGTGCTCTCGTTGTTCCTCTGTTCGAACGCAAAGAAAAAAAAAGAAAAATTGTTTTACTAAGTTTTCTCCAATTAGGAGGTTCGCACGCGTGCGCCAAACGTGGTCGAACTCGGAATTGGCCATTTTTTTCAGCACTCGCTTTCACCAGACCTTACACGATTTATATCTCCACTCTTCGTCGGATTGATGAAAGCATGAAACGAAAAAAAAGAAACAACGCGAACCGGCATCGAAGCTTCGTTAGACAAAGTTCACTGCGGCGTCCGAGCGACTTGCGATTTCGCAATTACACGCGAAACCGTCGTCGAGTCGTCAACAGGACGCCGAACGGCAAACCGTGAGCTATCATTATTGGCCTCTTCCCAGGACGAGGAAGCGCGTGCCCGGGGAAATTTCACTTTCCGCATTTCCGAAGCGTGCGGCAACGGTAGTTTAATAAAAAAAAAAAGAATGTGTCATAAGGCCGTTTTACATTATGATAGACATTAACAATGTTTCATTATAATTAACTTTGTATGCGAGACGAAACGGAGAGTCGGAGTTTCACTCACTTTGTGAAGAGGTCTCTATCGTCGTTCGGATCCACCACGTGTATCGAGACGTTCGTCACTATAGCGAGCTCCCGCTCGTCGGTCACAACCGCCTCGAAATCGTAACTAGAACGGGCGAAACGTTCTATCTCGTCGACGACCGTGATCGTTCCGGATTTTTCCTCGACGGCGAACGGAACTGAAAAAAAATATTTAATTTTTTTTTTTTTTTTTAAAGATTTTTTTACCTATTCTTCACCCCACGTCGATTTATCTCGGACGGCTTCAATTGAAACTCACCGCCCTCGTGGTAACTGTGAAGAAGGTCGTATATAACGTAGTTCCTCTTCGCCGCGGCGTCGTTTATCCTCACTTGACCGACGCTCGTACCAATCGGCACATTCGCTCCGACCCAAAATTCATAGGGTGCTCCGACGAAGTCGGGCTCGTACACTTGACTGTCTGAAAGTTTACGATCAGACATTAGCATCCGTGGCGTACGGGCCATTTACAGGCGATATGGCCACACCGGGATGAAATTTATTCCACCTAACGGTGTCTGTATGCGTCGTCAAAATAATCAAAAAATCAATATCAAAGTGCCAAAATTTAACTGTCCATATCTGTTGGATCTTCTCAGCAGGCGAGCCAATCGTTGCTTCTGATAGGGTAAAAGTGGGGAATATGGACCGGTCCACATATCATTAATTTACGTGTTAATCGAGGTGGGCTATACACCCAGAAAAAACATTTATTTGACGACCATCGTTTATTTCGTTTGAGTAAAACATTTATGTGATTTAAATAAATATTTATTTTAATCTAATAAATATTTTACTTGAACCAAATAAACGGTGGCCGTCAAATAAATTTTTTTTCTGGGTGTGTTCACCACTTTTACCCTATAACCGCTATTCGATGCTTTCGTAATGGACTTTCAACTTAGTTAAGAAAAAAACCCTCACGGCCATATCACTATGTCGTCGAATGAAAATAAAAGAGATCGAAAGTTATGAAAGAATCGAGCTCTGACATTAGCGAGCGAGCGGTAATACCGTCAGACCGGAAGACGTCCACCGTGACGACTGCGAGTGAAAAACGCCTTTCACTGGGATTCACCGGTTGATCCGTTGCCTCGATGAATATCGCGTGTCTTCCCTCGATAATCGGACTGACCGCCAGGGATATAACGCCGGTCCTCGGATCCACCGCGAATGGCACCGGGACCGTGGAGTTTCCCGCCCGTTGAATTCCGTATCTGACGAGACCGTTCTTTCCCTGATCGCTGTCAACGGCGTGTACTTGCCCGAGCGTAGTGCCGGCTTTCGCGTCACTGCGCGTCACGAACTCGTACACGTTGCTCGGCAGAAAAGTCGGATTATTGTCGTTCGCGTCGAGCAGGGTGACCTCGACCTCGACCGACGGACTTCCGGTCGATGCGGTCGTCAGGACGCTCGGCGTCCTCTCGAGGGCGATCACTCTCATCCGCAGAAAGGCCGTTCTCTCCCGGTCCAGGACGGTCTCGTCCCTGACGGTCAGCCATCCGGTCTTCGGATCGACGAAGAACGCCCCGGAAGGATCGTCGAGGTCGTAAGCGAACTCCGCGTTCTCGTCCTGATCGGCGTCCTCGGCGACCACCTGGAGAACGCTGAAACCGTTCGGCAAGTTCTCCACTATGCTGATGTTGTAGAAGTCGACCTCGAACTGCGGCTGATTGTCGTTCAGATCGAGAATCTCTATGTCGACCTTGGCGTCGGCGAACTTCAGAGGATTGTCGGTCTGCGAGCCGCGGATCTTGAGGGTGAAAGTGTTGTTCGGCAGAGCCTTCTCGCTGTCGAGATCGATTCCGTGCTCGAGGAAGATCGAGCCGTTTCCGGTGTCTATGCGGAAGAGGCCCCGATCGTTGCCCGAGACTATGGCGTACTTTATCGGGGAGTTTATGTCCCGGTCCTGATCGGCAGCGCGGATCGGCGTGTCGGTGTGGATCTCCTTGTGGATGGCGTGTTTCTGAATTTGCGCAATTGTGCTTTTAGGCGTTGTGAAACCTTGAATAACGGACCAGCGGAATCGAGCAGCGATTGCAATATCGAATGGGGAAAAAAAACGACCGTGTAGAGTCTTTCTCATTCGACAACGTAATCTTTGCTAGGTCGCGCATTTTACCGTTGACAAATTCGGATGGAAAAAGAATCGCCCGCAATAAAATGGCCACTCACCGGCAAAGGATAAGACTCGGGGATCCTGGCCCTGTAAACGTCCTGAGTAAACTTGGGTCCAAGATCATCGTTGTCGACGACGCTGACCGTGACCGTCGTGCTCGTCGTCCTGGCCGGTGTTCCTCGATCCTGCGGAAAGAGTCATCGGTAAATCGGTATACAGTAGAACCTCGATTATCCGAACCAATTGGGACCGGAGCTCGTTCGGATTAACGAAAATTCGGATAAAAGAACAGTGAAGCTGTGTTAAACGATATAGCGCGATACATATCGAAAAAATTACAGTACCCATATATTTTAAATAGCGGGGCAAAATGACACAGCGGGGCAAAACGTGATAATGAGACATAACACAATTTTCCAATAACTTTTCGATGGTCGCGATGGTGATCCGTGGGGCAAAACGCGGTTGCAGATCCGAATGTATCGTTGGGACAAAAGGGGGCATCCAACAATTATTGTAAAATTGAGTTTTGCCCCCACTATCCCGATTTGCCCCAGTGCGCCATTTTGCCTCGCTCTCCCCTAATTATGATATATACTTGAGGAATAACGGGATACATGTATTTTTATGATATTCAACGGTAACTTCAAACCTTCATCACGAAGTCCACAATTTTCGTTTGGCGCAAGAGAGTTGTACGTTTTTTCGCCGGCAAATTTTTTTTAATGTCAGAGATCGTTGACTTCCAAGCATCATACGCGTCAGCACATTATGCTTACTCTTAGAAGTCGAAGGACAGGACGTTGAATCCATAACGCACTAAACTACGGGACCAGCAGATTAACGAAAATAAATTTTGAATAGGGTAAAAGTGGGGAATATGGTCCAGTCCATATATCATTGATTTACGTGTTAATCGAGGTGGGCCATATTCACCACTTTTACCCTACGCGTGTATTTGCTTCGGCTGAGAAACTAATAAATACTGCGCGTACGACTGACGGGCATTTACGGCAGTGCTGTGTAAATCTATGCGAGCTCGAGTGTTCTTGAATTCGCTTGTTTGTAGAGCGTAACAATGCAGGGGAGAGCGGGGCGAAATGGGGCAAAACGGGGTTTTTGGGCAAAACGTCATTTTCGTATAATTTTTGGATGCCCAAATTCGCCCCATCGGATACATCAGGCTTTTCTGCTCAGTTTTGCCACCTTGTCCGATCCAAAAATGATTGGAAAATTTAGTTTTACCCAAAAACCCCGTTTTCCCCCGTTGCCCCATTTTGCCCCGCTCTCCCCTACTGGCGTGCAACAATGTAAGGATACGAGAATTTCGCACAATAGTTCGGATAATAGAAACTTTTTCCGAACCAGCGGCGGTTCGGATAACAAAGGTGTTCGGATAAAGGGTGTTCGGATAATCGAGGTTCTACTGTACGTGAAAGTATACACTGAGAAAAAAATTGGTTGGATTAATCAAACGTCGCGGTGACATACGTTCAAAGCTGTTTGTTTCCTACAAATAAAGCATTGTCTTGTTAAACGATTATTTGCTTCAATTTATTCACAATTTGTCGAAACAAATATTTTTGTTGCACCAACCAAATACACCTTTGAACGTATGTGACCGCGCATTAGCTGAAGACAACCATTTCTTTTTCTCAGTGTACGCAGACGCTACTCGGCGGATCCTTGGCCGTACGTAACCGTCGCAGCGATTCCTCGGGTTCTCAATTGAAATTCTATTCTCGCGGAATAATCGTGGGGAGTCCGTAGCTCGAAAGCGATAGCGACAAGTTGCAACCCAAGCGTCGTTCGTCCTTTATAGTCGACGGTCTCCACCCGTCGTTCCGCCGCGGTCCCGCGATCCCTCCGCGGCGGACAACTCCGGGTAAATTCTCGTAGCCGAGATCTTGACAGTGACGATCGTACGAGGACGGACTCGAAATCACTTTGGGTAAAGCGACTCGGTCCCGTGCTGGAGGGCGATATCGATTGATTCTGATCTATCGCGCATGCGCAGCGCGTTTGTAGACCGGGGGGGGGGGGAGAGGAACGCCGTGTACTTTCACGGATGGGTGAAGATCTGCTTCGGAAATTCGTAAGCTCCTCCGACATCGACGACAAAACTCGTCGTAAGCCAAGCTCGGAAATTGTACGGAACCGGAGCTGCTCTCTCCGGCATCGCATGCTCTCCGCTCGCGCGCGGACGCCGAATCGTCTCGCGTGCGAAAACCGAACGGCTATCGGGGAATTAGCTCCGACGCGATTATCTGTACCGAGCTTATCCCCCTGTGTTTCTCTCGGCGAACGGCTGAATGATTTTTTTTACCGACTCACCGTCGCTGTTACGACCAGAGAAAACTCTCGATCGCCGGTGTCGTAGTCCAGGGACTTGCGTAGAATCAGCGCCGTCCTGTGACCCGACTCGAGAGAAAATTTTCCATCCTCGTTGCCTTTCACTATCGCGTAATGGACGTCGCTGTTCGGCGTGTTGGGCTTGTCACCGTCCGAAGCGTGGATACCGCGGAATATCGTCAGACCTGAAACGTCATTCGCGGCGGAAAAAACATCATAGGACGATCGACGATTTTTTAGGGGCCGATCTTACGGATAGATTAAAATTATTAAATTATTCACTGTGATCAATAGCTTTTTTTGTAACGCACCGGTACTGAAAGTTTTTATGCATAAACTGGTGTATTGAATTTTATGTACAATTGCGGTGAGAAACTAACTTATGATAGAATAGAAACTAGAAATACTTTGCTTTTTATTATTTAGATTAATTTTACTATAGAAGTAGGGTAAAGCGGGGCAAAATGGAACAGTGCGGCAAAACGCGACCGTAAACAAAACGGAATTTCCCAATCATTGTTGAATGTCCCATTTTGCCCAATCGGCACATGCGGATTTTCTGTCCGGTTTTGACCCACTGTCCCATCCATAAATGATTGGAAAATTGCCTTTTACTCCACCGTCCCATTTTACCTCGCTCTTTTCTACTTTAAATTCAATAGTTTACTTTAATTTCACTATAAAAGTTCATTCATTTTCCATAAAAATTGTACGTTAGATTTTATGTACCGGTTTGTACATAAAACAGCCGGTCCGGTGCATTAAATTTGCAATTTTTTATTGACAGTGTAATTTTTATATCCGCGAGTGAAAGTACACGATTCTTTATTTTTTCTTACTTATGTAAACTACAAAATATCAAACCTCTCACCTGTCGGCGTGAATTCATCAACGGTTACGTGATAAGGCGTCCCGACGAATTCGGGCGCGTGATCGTTAACATCCTCGACGTACACGGTCACCGAGAGATGCGATGATACCTATTTGCATTCGAATTATCGTTGATCGCCGTTTATCTTTGGATCGGACATTAAAGCCCGTTAAGTGCATTTCTTCGGCTTAATTATTACCATTATCGGAGCACCATAAACGCCGACGCGAGCCGAGGGAAGAAAAAGAAAGGAGAATGAAGAAGAATAAAAAAAAATTATACGCGGGTCGTTTGGGCCATGGAATAGCGAGGCACGCGATGTATCTCTAGCCAGGACGGTCACGCTCTCGGAAAGAGAGGATGGTATTTTTTTTCTCCTCTTTCTCTCTTTTTTTTACGTTTTACGCCGATCATAATACAGGCCGTCACGTTCGTGCTTTCGTTGGAAAGTAACTACTATCCTCCCGTACACTCCCGGAAAGTAAATAAGAGAGAAAAGTGCAGCGACTGAGACGAGATGCTCCGTTCTGCCGCAGTTGCAGGGCCCGTCGAATACGTACAATTGGTTTTTCTTTTCTCCTTTTTTTTCCCCCCCCCCCCCCCCCTCTTTATTTTTATGTAAATTTATTATACCCGACTGCGTTAAACACTTTAATTGGATTCGAGAATTAATTGCGTGACAAGGTCGAAACTGTTTGGCGCGTTGTACATCGCCGGAGAGTGGTCTCTGTATCTGTCCGTGTGTAGGGTAGAGCGGGGCAAAATGGGGCAACGGGGCAAGACGGGGTTTTTGGGCAAAACGTCATTTTCCAATAATTTTTGGATGTCAGAATTCGCCCCATCGGATACATCAGGCTTTTCTGCCCAGTTTTACCACCTTGTGGGAACCAAAAATTATTGGAAAATTTAATTTTGCCCAAAAACCCCGTTTTGCCCCGTTGCCCCATTTTGCCCCGCTCGCCCCTACGTGTGTGGTCCAGTGTCGTGTTTAATCGATGTTCTCCTCTCGCGTCGCCACGGGTCCGACTGTCCCAGCGGGTCGATCTCATAACACTCGTCTCGCACCGCCAGTATGCTCTACTCACGAAAAATCTCCCCGCTGCCGGTCCGTCTCGTTTAGGTGCGTGTCCGTCTGTCCGTCCGCCGGTCAAGTATCGTTTCCGGGTCGGTAAGTTCTTCGGCACACGAGTTATTAATTCGCAACAAACGGACAAGCGCGGCACGCGGATAGTTAAGGAGGGAGTCTCGCTGCGCGCTGACTTCGCATAAGTTCGACAACAATAAGAGGAAATTGCAAGTACTTCTTGCTGGTGTAAAAATGTGAAAAAAATCATGTATACTAAAGGTACTGAGAAGATTAATTTTGCATAATAATAATTGCAAAATGTTATTAACAAATTCATCAAA
>JAPYZD010001968.1:0-24001 GCA_030522725.1 Ichneumoninae sp. B BG-2022a
AGATATATATATATATATATATATATATATATATATATATATATATATATATATATATATACGCAGATGCATATATATACATTTTTTTACAGAAATATGGGCACGTATAAAACGCACACGTGTACCATACACCGTGTACGTATTCAAAACCGAATCGTGCTGTTGCATGGAAGAAGCCCCAACGACTATGCTGTGCGGTAAGCGCCTCGACGAGACGAGTGTATGTACTCATGGATCAGTCGTACTTCTGCGCGTTAACGAGCAAGATATATACGGTGGATCGGGAACGAAGCGATCCGACGGGGGAGCTTCCGAGGAAAGACGAAAAAAAAACACCGCATAACGCAGTTTGCTGTATCTGTGGCCGACCGCGGTAACGCGCAGTAAGAAATAGAAATCAGTATTAAAGAATAATAAAAAAGCAAAAAGAAAAAAATGGATACGTATAGAAAGGATATTATGAGATGAAATATTTATATGTATGCGGTAGCTGACTTGTGGCGAGTGCGAAATTGATATTTGTTACGGTAGTGCTACACATAATATATATATCTGCTCGTCTGGAACTCCCCGATGTTTATGAATTCCTGTATCGTACTTGTGTGTAAAACGAAGCTCTCATTTGCGCTACCACGAGATCAGAAGTTGCATCGTGATTCACGGACGAGAGATCGCGGTTGCGGTGTATACATTACCCATACGCGGATACTCAATTACAAGGGTATTCACGGACACGCGGTGTGTTACGAGGCCAATTACACGGATTCACGAACAATGCTCGGACTTGCGGGGTGCGCTTGCATACGACGCTTACATTTATTTTCATCCGAACGGAATTTTCGCAAAAATATAGTTTTACGTGTAAAAAAAGTTTGTTATTCTCCATTCGTACTAACGCGTCCGGCCTCCGGATCGTCAACTCATCGCGTTCCCCTATCTAAACTGCGAACCTCTTACCAGAACGCGTAAGAAAACTGTCGATTTAACAACGCGACGGGGTAGATTATTTCCAGCATCAACACCGGGTCAGCAGGAAAATACTCGTGAGTGTAATAAATACGCAGTCGATGAGCAGAGTCGCGTGGCGAAGACACGGATTCACGGGCACAAGGGAACGTGCGCGCGCAATTGTGTTGACCACGTGGGGTCCGAGCACTCGGCTGTAGTCGGCATCTCTGGGCCTCAGTGCGAGCGCGAGAACGTCTGCGCGCAGTCTCCGTTCGACGTCTCCCCGCCGCTCTTCAGTTTCGCGGTGGACCCCGACGCGCGCGGACCGTCTCGCGCGCAGTCTCCGTTTGGCATCTCCCCGCCGAACGATAGTTTCTCGGAGGGCCTTAACGCGCTCGGACAATCTCGCGCGCCGAACCCAACGAATCTCTATACTCGCAGTCGAGAGAAGCCGGGAACGACTCGTGTATAGTAAACACAACGCCGCGCTACAGTGTAGTCCCGTGCGTATTATTACACTGTGAAGAGAGGTGAGGTCCGACTCGACTGACGGCATTCTATCTCGTTCTCTTCGACTCGGAACATCGGTCTCACTCGATCGTGTTTCTCCCGTTGTCGCTCCGCCAATCAAGATTATTCTTCGGTCTCGATACACCAATCCGATCAAAGCCCAAACCTCGTCGTTTTTTCATCTTCATATTCTTCCACTCCAATGGCCTCCGATAGTTTTTTTCCCGCGTAACCGTCGTAAGACGCATGCACCGGGATCGCCTACGGTCTCGCAATTCGCAATTTCTCGGGAGGCTTGTCGAATATATATATATATAAAATATATACCGCACCGACTAACCGTTCCCTACATCCAGGAACGCAACAGCCGAGGCAGTCGATGCTACTCGCGCTGCTCCCTTTACCGTGGCATTGATACATGCTCCATTCGGATTCACTACTAGCACTATATATGTACTGCTACAACGCTTCGCTTCACTCGTCGGCAACCCGCCGATCTACGCCGGAGCCGATCGAGATTCGACGGAACTAGACGAAGCCGTAGCCGAAGCTCGCTTTTACAGGAGCTTTTATTTCTTGGCGTAACGGTTTTTTTTCGTTTGGATTGCAGTGTCTTACTTGTGATTGAATGAGTGCGCGTTAGATTTTGCTTCGACGCTTTTGTCGGCGGGTTCTTTTATTTCGTTTTTCGCAGTTTGTTTTAACGTGTCAAAACGTATAACGGATATCGTTGTTCTATCGTTATTCTGCTTTAAATCGTGTTGGAACGTTTAAACGGTGGTGGTGCACGAAATTGGCGGTTAATGACCATATCTCGGGTGCGGTACGGACGCTCGGGCTGGGCCAACGAGACAACGCTCTAGAGCCGCGAGGGGGTATCTTTATCATATACCAGCAACGTACGGGATAGTAGCTCGAGCGAACGCCTCGAGTCGGAGATAGTTCGAGCGTTCGGCATCGGACAGTCGTAGGCGCCATTCGAATTGGCAGTTGGGACGTTCTCGCGGCGCTTGTCTTAACGTGCGCGGATATGAGTTATTATTTTTACCGTGCCGTGTTTTAAATCGTTAAGTGCGCTAAGTGTTTTTTTTTTTCACATCGTGGACAGAAGTAGAAGAAATCTGAGGGTAGCGTGGAAATTGCCATGGGATTAATAATTTCGTTGGACCGGACTCAACATCGCCGAGCGGTATATTAAAGTAAAGGTAGATTATGATCCTATAATTTGTCTGCTGCGTTGAAATATGATGGCTGCATTATCGTCAAATTTTTCCTAATACCGGATGATTGGTATTTGTTATTATTTTTCACCAGCTCGGCGTTGAATCGAACTTGCGATTAACAAAGAGTTACGGAAAAAGCGTTGACTCAATTTTTTAAAGAAGGTAGTAGCGATAAATTTTAAATTATCGCAATTGTCTTTATAACTTATTAATGGCGATGATAATTTTTCACATATCGGTATAAATCGGCTAAGTGGTGACATAATTCGAATTTTTTTGCTGCGTACAACATTCACACGGTTTGGCCAGCAGTGCGTGGACCGAAGTATTATTTCTCGAACAATAAATAATCAACTCACGCAACAACCTGCTGTATTTACTTCGTGGCAGGTGAGGCGATGAAACATGCAAGTGCTGCGATTCGATTCGTGCCGATGACGCGACACGCCTTCCGAGACAAGTTGAGACGTTTTTTATTTTTTACTTCCACTCTCATACGATACCCGAGAGGCGAGCAGGAGAAACGAGATATCCGCGGCGAAGGATAGAGAGCGACGGAAACATTAGGGTTCTCCCACGATTTTTTTTAGGAATTTCTCTTTCGTAAGACGCCGACTATCTCCGCACTCTCTCACTCGTCCTTATCAGCGTAGATTGTGGACGCATATAGTCAGCCCATTCATATGCGCCGGGATGATTTGATCCATCATGGCAGTTTCCTGTGTTCGACCTCTGTGATAATTCTGGACAAAAAATCGCAGAAACAACGCTTGTACAGACGGATATATTTTTTTTTTTTTGTACCGTCTATATTCAACTGACAATGAAAAAAAATGAAAGACGTAACGTCCGGGCATTATTTCTAAACGTATCCGGTTATTACGAATTCTGTGAAGAAAATATACACATATATTTCACGATCGTAAGTTCGAGATCTGTGTTGTTTTATGAAAGCTGATGACCAACGATGGTTCGCGAGATAATCGCACACCGGTACTATAAATATATCGCGCGAGGCGTTCAGGAATGTAAAAATGTTTTTTGATGCAGTCGGCATCCAATACGCTCATGCAATTGAAATTGGTCATGCGTCGGAGACACGAATATAGTAGTGGTGGTCACGGCTAGGCAGTTACGTCTCGAATGGCAATCGTTTCCGTATAGTCTCGTATATCGGTAGTTCTTTTTTTTCGTCATCGACGATGCTCCTCGAGCCGTTGGGCAATTGTGCTCTGAACGAACAAATTATTATAGCACCGCGTTCATTCTTCCCGACACTCCTTGTCTCCGCGTGCCGATGGCGCTCGAAGTTCGTGATCCCGATTACTCCAGGCGAAAGAGAACGGCGCATCGAAGCGAGAATAAGGAACGTAAAAAAAAGAATTGCGCAGCTGTGTGATGAGGACGGGGGGGGGGGGGGGGGGGCTGGACCAGCTTCTATAGCTGTATTTTGTGTATACGAATGCACTTGTTGGACACGCGATCGTGGTCGGCACATAGGCAGCCCATTTTATTTTTTAAAATATATGTAAAGAATTTTTTACATCCAAGAATGAAGCTACTTGATGAGGCTACTTGATGCGCTTTGCCATGCAAATAAGGATAGACCGAACATCGAAAAAAGGTCAACATTTTTATTTTCTACTTTCCTTTTTTTCATTCTTTTCTGAATTTTTCGTCGAGACGAACGAAATTCCGAAGAGTACGAATGTGTATACAGTATGGCCGGAGAGCGAAACGGATACGTGACATAGATGCCGAGGTCCGTAACGAGCATATCGGATTTCGCCCGCCGGAGCCACAGGGGGATCAAAGTAAAATGCTCGGAAAAGGGGATAAGGGTTTTTTTCACAGAGAGTCATTGAGCGTATCAAAGTAGCTCTTCCGTGATCCGATGCCGGATCACGTAAACCACGTGATCCGTTTTGTTTACCAGTTTTGTTTACAAACCGGCAAACGCGTCATGGCTCGACGATTTTCCGATCGAAAAATCCGAGTCGACTTGTCGTCGGCCAGAATTCGACAGCCAGATTTCAACCATTTTATTCCCGGTTTTATCACCCTAATCGAGCGATGGTTTGATTACATCGATGAAAAATAAAATTATTTTTTAATTTTTAATTTTTATAAAAGTTGATAGTAATTAAGGCATCGGGTGCCTGGGAGCGGTCTCTTTATTGACGTCGAGCGACAATAAGAAAGGTAGTCGATCGGCTATTAATAATTCACCAAGTTCGGGTAATTAATTTCTCGTTTATGAGCACTCTGGGGGTCGGGTGGGACTCAGCACAGCGCTTCGAGGAAAGTGGCGGATAATGAGCTAAACCCCTCCCCCCACTCCTTCAACCGTTTTGATAAACGAGCTCGATATACAAATGGGTTGGGAGAAAGTTTTTTTCGTATATTTTCGATTATTATTTTCAACTTCTCGCACTAATAGGATTGTCTAGACCCAGATTCGTTCACTACGCATATATACATATGTGTATATATCTTTCGTGAAACCTCATTTCTTGAAAACAATTCGCCGAAGTATTTATATGCTACTCCGGTGCATTATTTTTTTCCTGTTTTGTTTTAATTATTTTTGTTTTTATCTTCGATCGTTTCTGCGTCGCCTCGATTATCTCCCGCAAAAATTTCAAGGCCATGCGTGACAGCCATCACTCTCGCGTGTAGGGGTTTCGAAGGATGCAATGCAGGTGCGTGAATGCCGAGTGAAAATTAATGAGGGTACCGGCGCGACGGTCGCAGTCGCGGGGCACCCGGATCGCATTACCGACACTTCGAGGGCTACGTCGCTGCCGATCGATGAAGGGTCAAACCGCAGTGTGAAATCCTGTACCAACAGCTCATATTTCATCGGTTATTTTGACATACGAACGAAAACCGCCGGAAAGCTAGTAATTACACTTTTCGCTTGAACTGTGAAATTATATGGTTTTTTTTTAATTGGACCTGTAGATTTTTTTTTTTTTGCAAAATGAGGCCTTTAAAGATAATATAGAAACGAGTGAGGCAAGACGGACAATTATAAAAATAAAAAATAATACATTGTACGCGGACAACTTTTCAGACTTAGTAAAAGAATTAATGTTCAAAGATGAAGAATTAATTCTTCGTAAGTAGAAAAGTTGTGTTTTGAGACAAGTCGAGTATTTAATTTTTTAACACAACGACACATTTTTAAACGAAGCGAGAGACATTGGTTGTTTGCAGAAAAAACATTGTATTTGCTGGGACTCGACGGGAGGTCAAACGTTATTTTTCATTTACAGCGCGAAAACTTAAGAACCTCTTTGCGTCTCTTTGTTCGTACACTTGGTATTCTTATTTTTCGTCATTCGCTATTTTTGCCTCTCGGCTTCGACTTCCCTTTCGTGCCTTCTTTCCGCTCGCGACTCCTGTAGCAGCGGGGGCACGAGTGCAAGTCTAGCAGGGTTGAAGCAAGAAAAAGAGGTGAAAGAAAGGGAATGAAGAGGACGGAGAGAGCCACACGGTCGCCAGAGGGGCCACATGTGGGACGGGCCCCTGAACCCTCGGCCTCACGCGGAGTTTCCGACCAAAAAGCAAAAAGGACTTCCCGCTTTGCCAACGCCGAGAATAAAGTCAAAGAATAAGAGTGCAGTGATCTCGCGGCTGCTGGTCATGTCGAGGCTCCCGTGGGACTCGAACGGACACACGGTTCTTCGCAAAAGCATCAGCTTTCGTGTTTTTTATGCCTTTATTTTTTTTTTCAATACCGGCTTTTCCTCACTACCCCGCTCTTCATTTCTGGTTTACGGCTAATGCCTTCTTCGCATATCGGAATATTCTCGAGTCATGATGACCATACAGAAGCAAGTAACGGAATCGTCGAACCGGAAAAGTGTTTCGAATTAAAAAAATTAGTTTCATGTTAACATATTAATTGTAAATTGACACTTATTTAAGATTTTATGAAATTGTGTTAACTCCAACTTTGATAGCATTTACATAAATCTGGGACATTAAAAAAAAAATCATCACCGACAAAGGTTCGGAGATTAAAAAAAAAAAAAAGTAAAATGGTCCGTTCTATCTGTGGTGTTTAAAGGCTCGGAGAACTTTTAAAAAATTTCTCTGGCCGAATCGTGGTTAACCCGAGAACGTCTGGCATCCTTCAAACAATGTGGACAAGTCACTGGGCCACAGATACCAAAGTTAAGCAGAAAGAAGAGTTGCTAAGTCGGGAAAGAAGAGGATTTCACGAAACTATGCTGTCTTTTGTAGGGCTTTGTATTTCTATACGGTGTCGCATATACTGGGGGGTACCGAGGGATCGAGAGCCAACGAGAAATACGCGAAAATAAAAACAAAACAAAAAACATTTGAGAAAAAAACGAAAAATCCATTTTGAGTGTTTCAAGAGACTCGCAAGACTTTTATCAGAGGGAAAGTTATACAAGAGTTCTCGGTCGTTTATACCTTCCCTTGTAAGACGTCTTTCGGGAAGTCTCTTGTTCCCAACACGGCCCTGGTCGACTCTCTCCCTCGCTCTATCTTTTCTTCTCAGCCCCTCTTGCATTCCTGGAAGCAGATCCCTTCTCGGAAGCCGCAGAGACCTCGCTATGCCCAGTGTTTCTCTCCTCTCACAACGCTCTTCTTTTTCTACCTATACGACGATCGGACATTTATACATATATCTATATATGACTTTTGTCGATTTATATTGCATCGAAAATGAAAATTTACTTTCGACAGGGCGACAAATGTGTATTCATTTTTGTAAGGGTATTTAATATAAGTAAGGGGGAAAAGCTCTCCCCCCCCCCTAATGGCACCGAATATGCAAATAGGTAGGCGGAAGAAAAACCTCCGGAAAAATCCTTCCGGTGTTTTTTCCAGGGGGTTTTTTCGGCGGTTTTTTTCCAGGAATTCATGTAAATAATATCGGTTTAAACAAACTATAGACACGTATCAATGAAGCTTTTTCTAAAAAAAAACCTTAAGCTTGAATTTTTTAGGTACCTTCTTCCTATGGATCATTGTAGGGTTGACAACGAAAAAATAAGTTCGAAAGTATCTTCCTGTTATTTTGTTGATAATTTATTTATAAAAATAAAAAATATATATATATTCCTAGCTTCCGTCTACGCTTGACGATATTATAAAGAAATCAAGAGGAAACGAGCCTACAATCGGATTATGTATAGTAGAGAACAGGGAGGACGGAGAACCGGGTCGTCCGATCAATTGACGAGTTAAGAGGCTCAAGTAGCGAACCCGTCACCCACACGTCGAATCTCGTACGATCTTGTACATTAAGTATTATTATATCGACGGCTACGACGACACACCGAGCTCTCGTTCCGATTATTTCACCCGTCCATATTGGACTTCCTTTTTTTTGCTACTACACGCTTGCTCCATAGATCAATGGATCCGTGCCATGGTCGCCGGTTCGCCCACGCTTTATAATGCAAACTATAACATACCTATTTGTGTATCACAGTATTTTCGATCACCGTCAAGACGGTCGAATTTCAGGTTTTTCGAGTTTTTCCGTTTCGGCGAGTTTACCGACCAACGCACTTTTCGCACCTGCAATCCGATAATATTCATTAACTCTCCATTAAAATAAAAATATATATTCCTTCCAATATGCTCCATATTAATTTCAAGTAATATCCACTGGAATTACTCTAAAGCAGTTTTGGTAAATATTATATCGCAATCATAATATTGCTCGTTACATTAATCGATGGCAAAAATTGTAAGTTTACCCATCAATATTTGTCGATTAAAATTCACGTCCAGTGAAACGTAATTCCGAAGCACGGAGGATGTGAATCAAGTCATCCTCTAAGTGATGCGGTATTATTAAAACCTCTAATTTTCCTGGATTATAGTTGACTAAAAAAATTAAATAAAAAAACCGTAAAAAACGAAAAATACATTGCCGCAGGTGTGCAGGAAGATATGATGCGTTGGCATTTCCGGCCTATTCTCATATCGCTGCACTCGCAAAGATCTCGAAGCGTTGTACGCTGCTGCTGCTGCTGCTGCTGCTGCCGCGTACAAAGCCGGGTGGGGATATAAGAGATACCCGCGGGGAGGTTTTGAAAATAAGACGAAACAAAAACTGTGCGAGTAAAGTGGTATCGCGCGACCAGCATATACGGGCAATTTATATTATCGCGCCTGGAGGAGTCGCCGGTGGCCCGGAAGCGGGTAGTGTGTGGAGCACACCCTCGTCTCGTATATAAAATTTCACAGCGGCGTGAGGCTGGGGGCTGCACAGGAGCTTCAATTATAATGCATCCAGTAGAAATATATTCCGTCGCTTAAGTTTCTCGATTAAGTCCAACCTCGTAAACTATAATATTCTGTGACTAAAGTCGGAATGGCCTATTTTTCCCATTACGCTTGTACGTCGCAAATCATCCTTACCGATTTCAATAGACGAAAATACAAACAAAATTTTACGGTAAAAATTAAGTGGGTAAATATTCACTTGGTTAGATTTTTTTTAATTCGCCGGCAATAATTCCCAAATTTATCCTAATCACTGCAGCAATCTGACTAAATCAGATTTGATTAAAAAATTTCATTTCTTTCGGCTGTTTTTTATATCAGAGGAATTTAACGTATTCGTTGCAGCCTCGGTCGCTTACATCGGTAAATGAAAAACACTCCATCTCGGATTCCCTCGGCGCTATAAATATATGCAGATGTAATTCATTCGGGGAGCAATATGATGTTTTCGTTCAGCGGCGATAATAAAGCCGAGTGTTCTGCCTCGCGCAATGTGAGAATGATGCGAAAGAACGCACGTTTGTAAATGCGTGAGAGAGTGCGGTCACTCGCGCGGGGGTTTGGGAGAGGGGGAAAGGAGAATCTATCGTTCCGAGATGCAAATCGTTTCTCTCTCGGCCCACGCGCGAATTTCATTGTGTACCCACTTGTTTGCTCACTCGTCAGCGAGTATAGTGCGTTTAACGCGTTCGTGAGCCGTTTATGGACGGACGTGCACAATTGTTTTTTTTTTCACTATACAATATCGAATCAATAGCGAAGCTATATATAAGGTGTACATTAGCTATATATAAGCTTAATATGGCTGCAAGCGTGCCTTTTGAAATTTTCCTTTTATCTAAATTGATACATCCGCGATTATTTTTTTGTTATTTTATGTAAAATTGACAAAAACAAAATTTTTGTAAAAAGCGCACAACCTCTTCTCTTGTAAAATTGACAAGAAAATAATCGTAGACGTTTGTGAACAAGAAACTTCGGCGCCAATTTCACCGTGCATCTGTGTCGGTTTCTAAAATTCCCGGCCACGATTTGACTCTTTATAGCGCGCAGGTTCCCATTCATTAATTTCGCTTGGTTGTGCGATCCGCGCGATAAGAGAACGAGTCGGGTATGTATATATAGGTATACGCGAGAATACACTTTGTACGTCCGCGAGATTGACAATCTCATTTGCCAAAGTCGCCGAGTCGACGACACCTCGGGCGTATTTGTATATATTTGAAGTCTCGTATTTGAATATTATCGACGATCGTCCGCGTTA
Organism: Ichneumoninae sp. B BG-2022a; assembly: GCA_030522725.1. Taxonomy (NCBI): domain Eukaryota; kingdom Metazoa; phylum Arthropoda; class Insecta; order Hymenoptera; family Ichneumonidae; species Ichneumoninae sp. B BG-2022a. The sequence goes on from JAPYZD010001968.1 coordinate 10,222, forward strand.
CCTGGAAGATTCGCGTGCGCGAACTATCGCAGTAGCGGTGTTGCCAAGGCACGCGTCAGAATTTCTCTCCCCGGTGTCGGGAGATTCTAAAAGTGGAATTCGAGGCGGGAGATCGCGGTGGCGAGGGAGGAGAAAATAAGCCAGGAGCGAACGAGCGAGCGAATGATCGGAGCCGCGGAGAACCCGCGTGGGAATCGTTCGTGGGTCAGCCGAGGTCTCACAGCCTCCTCCTCCTCAGCGTCGCGGTCTTAATTCAATTTCGTTCGATTCACATACACATACACACGAGTTATTATTTCTCGCGAGTCGAGCGTACGCGGACGCTCGTGTTCATCCCGTTCCTATGATCGAGATGTCATTGAGAGGTCAGCGATACACAGAGCTCTCGGTCATGGTTGTTCAAGTTTGGAACACTTCATCCGGCAATGTTTAACCCATGCATTAATTGCAGGCTGGCTGATTTAATGAACGCTTGGATCGATAAAGATTTCATCTACGTGTCCAGAAAGTACATTTTTGAATATTATATTGTATAATTTTTTTTTCAATATGAATGTTGTAATATAATGTTTAATAGTATACGGGTTAACATGGGAAATAAGCTGTTTCATGTTCAAATTGCACTTTAACCTTTTCCAGCAAAGTAGTATATCTGTAAAACGTTAAAACTTTTCTACTTTTATAAATAGTTCGAAAGAGATTTGTTGGTTCGTGCTATTCGCTCTGATGCATCTGAGAAAAAAAAACATTAAATGAAACATAAATAATAAACCTTAACACTATCATTATCATTACCATCGCAGTACTCGATACTTCCTGTTCATGTAAGGCTCCTAGCAGGATCGTATTGCGCCGTGGCGCTCAAACGAACTTGTAAATTCTCGCGTCGTTAAAATAGCTTTCCGAAAAAAAAGTGCACGACCGGTAATAGAGGCAAGCTATCGAATTCCGAACAGGCCGCATTGTTTCACCATTCGGCTCACGAACGCGTTGCAGCTATAGGTCGCGTGCGTGTAGCGGCGGTACAAAAAAAAAAAAGAAAAAGAACAAACTCGAATAAATTCACGACGAGCGTCTGGTTTCGGCGGCGGACCGGAAGTCATTCGCCGGATGGGCCGGAAAACGCGGAGACGACGTGTCCACGTTCGTCCCCACCAAAAAAGTCCTGGTTGCAATATCAAGCTGTTCCCTGGAACAGTTTATTGAATTCCCTTCGTCGAAGAGCGTCCTCCGGCAAATAATCCAAAAACGAAACTCTTACTGTTCCAGATAGGCAACTTCCTCGCAGCGCGTGGGTCAACGGTCGATCAAACGCAAAATGTAAACAGTTAGAAACCGAGAACCCAACACGATGAGTGAAGAAGTAATCTTGAAGGATTTATCCTCGCCCGGTAACGTAGGAATCCCCTATGCCGACGAGGATGGCACATGCGCAGTGGTGAACACACCGCCCCGCCTGGGCCGTTCGAGAATTTTCGCCAAGGAAGAATTGATGTACGCAACCAATCACAATCCTCAGCAGATTAATCACCAGTCCCAGCATCAATTTGCAGCCAATGCGAGTCCCAGATATCGCGCTCCGTTATCGAAAGTTTCCGGAGCCCGAAATCCGAACCCCACATCCAGATCGTCGATGCAAGATCGTCAGGACAATCCCCAGCGAAGATCGAAGATACAGTCTCGAAGAGCCCCGAGCAGAGATGCGGTCGTGGCGGAGGACGAGAATCCCCTTCAGCGTTACGAGAACGCTTTGCTGCGGTATCGAAAGCCAAACGCAGGTGGTCTCGGTGGTCCGCGAACGGATCGCCGGGAAGTCCAGAATTTCACTAACAACGGTTACTCCAGCAGTGACAGCGAGTGCGCGGTACCCCGTTACAAGTCAAAGAGCACGAGTTCCCTGGACACTCAGTCGGTAAATAATATTCTGGACGAGTACGAGGATCTCGATTACGCTAGGTCCTCGGACCTCAGTGACTCCGGCAGCATAAGCGTGACCAACTTCGAGGCTGTTATGGATCAACGAAAGCGACAGCAGCAGCAGCAGCAGCAGCAGCAGCTCCAGCAGCAGCAACAGCAGCAATCCCACCAGGTGGAAAGATCGAATCGCACCGGTACGGACGAGGAGTTCAGCAAGGACCGCGAAGGACAGCAGAAACATCAGGAGAAACATCACGATCAACGTGCGAGGATCCCGGCCGAGAGAGCCGAGCCGGTATTCAAGGTCAACCAGCAGACCCAGGTGCGCCAGAGATCGCGAGACCGGCAAGCATCCGCCAGAGAAACGTCGAGTACCAAGTTGAACTCGAGCGGTGAGGAGCCATCGAGATCGAGGAACGACACGAGTTCGGCAACTACCAGCGACAATCGATCGCCGATCAAGCAGCCGCCCGAAGTACTTCTGCGCAAAGGCGAGGTGCAGAAGAGAGTGGACGAGTGGCTGAATCAAACGCAGAGCCAGAACTTCGGCGCACCCAATGGCAAACGCGAGTCCGTAAGGATCGTGTCGTTGGTGAGATCGAGCAGCAGCGCCGAGCCCAAGAATTCCCGAAGGTGCCGGAACGACGCGCGCTCCAGATCCACCGACGAGAACAGCTGCGACAGGCTGAACGGCACGGCCAGCTACGACGATATCAATCGGACCGAGACGACGAGGATCGAGCGAAAGATCGACAGAACAAAGAACGTAACTGGGAACGCCGGTAGAGGAACCTACAGGGATTATCTCGCTGTGAGAAACAGATCGCGACATCCGACGGATTACGGATTCGTCCACGGCGGCGGAAGATCCACGGAAACTGCGTCAGTGGGTTCGAGGATTCCTCAGAGAGGTCACTTGATCGCAAATTCGAGAAAACGTCAGGTTGCCGATGGCAACGTCGAGGATCGCACCGTCGCCTCCAGCGCCACGGGCATTCCGTCGAGCGCGACATCGCCTGCCAAGCAGGATAAGAACGTATCGCGCGGCGGAAGAATGCTCGCCGTTGAGACGAGGATCGCCGGGGCTTTTGCCAAGACAAGACCGGATCAGTCGTCGTCGAGCAACGGTCCGACAGCCTCAACGGCATCGACGCCGATCTACGCGAACGGTCGAGCGGCTTCGTTCAAGCGTGCTCGAAGCCACGAGCGGAATGCAGGTTTCGCTGCTGGCCGCGGTACCAGTGTACCGGTTAAGGAAGATCAGCAGTCTGGCACCGCGAGAACGAGAGGTGGCCACCAGCAGCAGTTCGTATCGAAGGGCCAGCCAGCCAGCAGCTCGGACCCGGCACAGCAACAGGCCACAGCGACCTCGCCAAATAAGGTCGGAGAAAGTAGGCGCCCGCTCGTTGCCGGTCGACAGTCACGGGTACGCGAAGATTCGATCGAGGGAGCCTGTAGTAAATCGTCCGAGGTACCGCTGACGCAGCAGCGCGTCGAGACGAATGAGATGGAGGAGGATACTGTCGGACGGCATAACGAGGATTTTAATAAATTTATTGTTCATCGTAATCCGAGCTGCGGTGCGAGCAAGAAACAAGAAGAGGAAGAGGAAAAAGTACAGGAGGAAGGGGCGAGTAGGATTATCGAGAACATCAAGGAAACCTCCGGTAATCCAACTGGCCAAGTCTCGCCCCGCAGTCCCGAAGAATCGAGAAAGCCGCGCCCGCGGCCGGTCCGAGACAATTCGGACGGTGTCGAGGACCAGCCGAGAAGGCCTCCGGCTCCTCCACGAAGGGATCAGAGCCGTCGGACGGAGCAGACCTCCGGGAACGATCAACGATCACCGGATCTTCCGTGCTCGAGTTTCAGGCCAACGAAGAGAATGTACTCGGCTCTGCGTCAGCTGAACGAGCAAAACTCCTTCACCGGTCCATCCGCCGACAGTCAGATCCACGCTGGCGACCCGACGGCCAAGTCCCACTACGCAGCGCCGAAGAAGATGGAAAAGATCTACGATAGATCGCTGCCGCAGTCGCGCGTAATTCACTCCAACGACTTGGAGTCGATACTGAAACCCGTGGTTCGAGCTTCGGCCTACGGCGAGGCTCCGGAAAACGAAACCGCGAGGTACCTTAACGATTCATCGATGAAACCCGACACTAACGATGCGGAGACTGCCGTAGAGGTCGCTCGCGACAGAACCGAGACTATCAACGAAATCCGAACTATCGAGAGTCCGAGAAACCCGAGGTATCCGGAAATCGGTTTGGACCAGTGCATAAAGATGCAACGAAGACATCCGAGCGCGAAAGTCGCGAGCAAGGAGCACCATCCGGACACGAGAGAACTGCCTAGCGTTCACACGAAGAGTTCGTGGGTTCGCGACGATGGTATCGTCAACGAACCGGTCAAGACTTTCGGCACTTTCCAACCCGGCAACACGATAAACCGTTACAGCCCCGAGAGGACCGACAAGACAATATCGTGCAGGGACGACGAGGACATCGATGAGGCTGTGGTGGTTGACGTCAATGACGAACCTACATATCAGGAGCTGGACCTCCCACCGACCATCAATGTTTCGATAGCCAACAGCTACGAGGCTCGAAGCACCCTGAGGTTGGACAGGAATCTCGGTGTCGGCGCCAGAGATTTCGACGATCACATTATCGAAAAGATATCCTTCGATGCTGCTCGCGGTGAGAAATCGCCGATTTTCAATATCAATGCCGATGTCGCTACTGGCGAGCATTCCGGCCAGTTGAGTTTCTCGGAAAACAGCGCGGACGGTAAATTCTCTGGCGGTGACGAAAAGAAATCATTTTCCCGGGAGAAGAGTGCGGAAGAGCGCGGTGCAGTAGTGAACGAGATACTCGTGAAGAATCTTCGATTTCAGCAGGATGTGTCGAGGCAGGATTCGCCCCATCGACTCGCTGGTCCGATGATCGGCTCGAAACCTTTCAACTTCAACAGCGTACTCAGCGACGACTACGAGAAGATTCAGGCCGGCGATTGCGGGACCGGCGAGGAGACGAAAATTTACGTGACCAAAGAGGAAATGGAGAGGCAGAAGCTGATGGACTTGTTGCGGCGTGGTGACTACGAGGCAGTACAATCGGTGAGTCCGATAAATATTTTTATATATTTTCAACCTTGAAAATAATTTTAGAAATATATAATTTTAACCCTTCGAGGCATCGAGCAAATATGAAACACCTTTTCGGAATAAACATTTATTTTGGAAATAAGAAAGGAGAAAAATTTGAAACAGTCTTATCAGTCTATGATTAATGTTTCCCAAATATGGCATTATTTCATAAATCATAAAAAAATGTAATACTCTGACAACCTTCAATGAGTTAATGACTGGATATTTTATTGTGCCTCGAAGGGCTATACCCGATCTATCGAGACTAATATAGTAAAAAATAACGTGCGAGTAACAGCTTCAAGAACTCTTTGGAGCGAGGTAAAATAGCTTGAGGGACAAGAATTTTTACGCTGCCCGCGTCTTTTCTGCCACATTGGCTCGCACCACCGTGCGACTATTTGAATAATGGCTGAGCGTCTCGGTGTCCTTGGAGGGTCGAGAATATCGTCGGCCTTAGACGCCGTTTGCCGGCGTGTGTGTCCTAGAGGTGTACACGAGCTTGCGAACCCGAGATACAGTTACTCGAGCGGCGGGAAAAGGGAGTGTTTGAGGAAAAAAAAGGAGATCGGTATACGCGAGCTCAGAACCGTCCCAGGAGGGTTGGAAGTTGGAGGATGGGGAAGGGTGAGAGTTAAAGTAGAGACGAAAGAGGAAAAGTATATAGCGTTCGTTGTCGGGCGTGCCAGCGTTGTGTATAGCGACGATTTATGATTCGGTCGGGCTGGGAACTGGGCATTAGGTATGCTGTTCGTACTGCGCTTTAACGCGCAAGAAAGACGCAATAAATCGTCGCACGCGCCTCTAAGTACCTGCGTCTTGAGGGCCCGGTTCCTTCGAGTCGCAACGAAAACTCCCAACATCCTTAGCCGTGTCTCGATTCACCGGTAATCTTTCTTTGACTATAACATCCTTCTATTTATACAGATACCTCGGCGTGTATCTTGTCCGGGGATGCGGAGTTACCGACGTGCGGTAATGCAGAGCGACGTGGGCGAAAAATGCATAAATCGCATGTTTATTCAAACGCCGATCCTTTATAGCACTCTATCTCATGTACCGATGCGCATTGGCTACTGTTCAAGTGCGAGTAGCTTATTTAATCATAAAAAAAAAATAAAAAGTCAAACGATATCCGTTCCACCCCCTGATAAAATCATCCCGAAATCTCGAGCTCGCGAAAAATCAATCAAATCTTCAAAATCGGAAGGAAAAAAAAATGAACGACACGCGATACAGTAGAACCGTGCCAAAACATTTACGAGCCAGTGTGCCCATCTCCGTTGGGAACCGCTCGTAAAGAATGCGAACGGTGATCGTTCGTGCGCGTGCCGAAGACCCTTGTAGGTTCTCACTCTGATTCTCTAGCGTTTCGTTTCGATGTTTTATTTTTTTGTGTTCCCTCCCGGTCGAGCATCAGATTTTTACGACCTGTTTTTCCGGGCCGCGACCCAAAGCGCGCGTGGCAGGGTCGAGTGGGTTTCGACCTAGTTGGATCGATCGATCTCCGTGAATCGTAGGAATTCCGGTCGTCTCGCGAGCTCGGTGTCGTCGCAATACCGGTCCCATTCGCGTCTGTTCGAGCGGCGGTCTACGGTCGATTCCTACGGCCGTGGGACGAGGGGGAAGTGCGGCGCGATGCAGCGTCGACTCTCCCGTCCTTGTCGGCTCTGGTCCAGGGCTCATAAATTTCTATGATCGAGAGGAGAGCGGCTGGAGGACACGCGTCGTTTGACTCCCCCGAGCATGCTGGACGACGAGTTTGACCCGACACCGGCATCGAACCAGCACGCCGACAGCAGGTACCCTCCCGGCTACAATTTGGTACCCTGTAAGGCCTTCGACCTCACCGCCCCATCGGACCCTCCTGTGTGCATGCCTACTATCCGACTATTCTATACAAACCTAATTGCATATATACGTACACGCGGCTTTTCACATGGCTGCCTGCGACGTTTGCCCATGCACTTGATTCACCGCGGTGTACTGTGTTATATATTATATATATATACACTATATGTATAGCTATACGCCCGTGCGTACGGACCGTGCGAATGAACGGAACACTCGCGTAATTCACAATCCACAGTTCAACATTTCTATCATCTCCAGACCCTCTTCGTCACAGATTGCGATAGTTTTTTTTTCTGTAATTGATGGATTTTCGGTAGTGGACATTTTAGAGACACAGATAATAAATTAATGGACCAGTTTCATTTCAATGAGTTTGGTTTTCAATGCAACGCTTCTCCGATCGCGTACAAAATTGTTAAATCCAAAGTCAACCTATTTCTTTGTAAATTTTTTAAAAACAAATGAAGTTAAATATAAGTGTTTTTTTCTTACAATAATTTCACCGCAAGCGCGTCGCGTTGTTATAGATTAATCCAGAGGCCCTTTCTCAGCTTTTATTTACATCCGCCAGACGTGTTCCTGTATCGCGTAGTTTACGCGGCATGTCGGTCGGGGGGGGGGGGGGGGGGGGGGGGGCCCCGGGGCCCGGGGGCCTTATTATATCCGTACGGGGGATTCCGGGGAATAATGCCGTCGCGGTAACCTAATATTCCCACTGCCGCCGTTGCCGCATCGCACTTCTGCCCGAATCTCCGCGAGCGCTCGCCCGAAAGCCCGCGACGCTCGGCGAAGCTTGGAAAATCAGAAATTATTAACGCCCATGCTAACAGCGGCACCAGCGTGTTTCCCCCCGCTATTTCGTAATAAATGTTCGTACTTTTAAAGCCGAATCGTAAGGGATGCGGAGCACGAGCTTTGCACGCAATGCGGTGTGCAGATACGACGTGCCCGAAGCACCCTGTGCGAGCTTCGTGTTCTCGACTCCGGCTTAAATTCGCTGGCTGAAATTTGTCACGGTCGACCGGCTTTGTACCGGAGATCCTGTCCCCACGGTTGCCCGTATGTATGTGCGAATCCGAGGCAGCCGCTGGTTTTGCCGACTAGGGCAACCGGGAGACGAGCTTATTGTCACGAGGGTCGAGCAGACGTCAGGTAACGCGCCACGGCGCTGCGAGCTTGCACAAAGAGGTCCATCCAGTACACGCCCGTACGTTGGTATAAACAGGGCAACAACAAACCCTCTTGAAGCGCATCGACTCTCACCAGTGCAATACATGTTCCCTCCGTTCTCTATGTCGAGGTCTAAGCCCTTCTCGTTTAGGCACAAAGCGAAGATGGAAGAGAAGCTCTGTTAGTGCTTCAAAAGTTCGGTAGACGGTAATAGGGTTGTAGGGTCAGACTGGATGTGGGCCACTACAATTTTGGCCCTGTGCATAGTAAAAAATAAGTGCCAACGTTTCTTGTCCACGAATCTTGATTGAACGTAGCCTTGGAATTTTTTATGAAATGTTTTTTGCGTTTATAAAATTAACTGCGACGTATTGCGACGTATTTCTGGTGCGCTCTGGCGTCAAATGGATTTTACTTATCGTGTATCGTAGTTGTATTGCTTCTTTGTCCGTGTCGTCGTCGAGTACACCATTCTCGGGGTTGAGGAAAATTAAAGTGGTGTTATCGATGCTCGGTCGCGTGTGTTTGAGATGTCTAAAAGAAAAAAAAGTTAAGTGGACGATTATTGCGGAAACAAGGCTGCAGCTAGTCGTGATAGTTCCCTCAATCAGTCCGCCCCCCAGGTGCGAAAGCACGCAAGGCTTTGATGCGAGGGCTCCTTTGATGATCTCAAAAGGGCTGGCAGTTCGGACCCAAGGGTCGAAGTCGAGGGGCTCGTTACAACCCGGACGTAAGCTCGAGGCGGTAAAAGGGCACATTCATTGTCCTTCAAATTTACGGACATTAATGAGAGACTTTGATTGAAGAGCCCGGGATCTGCGGTGCACAATTTTATATCGATCAAGCCTAAAATAGTTTGGAAAGACGCTAGGGGTAGCATAGTGAATATGGGACAAGTTAAAGATCCGGGAAAATTTCATCAGAAAAATAATCGAATAGGTTCGAAAAAGTTATAATATTTTAACATATATGCAGGCAAAAAGTTATTAGCGACTATAGTAACATGTTTAGAGTAGCATACTTTATCGAAGATTTTATTGCCTGGTTGGTTCACATTCCTTATGCTTGAATATTTATTAAAACACACAGTCAGGTTCCTTCCGGGTTTGATTGGCATTGGGCAGTTTATTTATTTTTATTTTTGCCGATAACTGTAGTGTATATGTTGTTGCCCAGCCTTATTGCGACGGGGGGGGGGGGGGCACGTTGATTGAAACTATCGCGCGAACGTATAGGAGGGAGGGTATTGCTACGATACGACCCACACGGTATCGCGGTTGAAATTGAATTCCTCGGGGTCTCCCGCCGCGAGCGATCTCGTCCTGCTGAATCGTTTCGTTCTAGAATTAAATGCCTATCTATCCGGGGGTTCGTCCATCAACGGTTCAGTTCTCAGATCGGCTAAATACTGGTGAATACCGATCGTAAGATTAACATTAGCAAGGTTACCGGTACGTCGAAAAGAAAAATAATGTAACACGAAAAAGGTCGAAAAGAGAATTTCTGAAAATTGTCGGAACTTCGGTCCTTCGACTAATCTCATTTCCACACAATCCTGCTGCACAAAACAGCTGCAAGTGGAGCGGCAAGCTTCCGTTATCCAAACTCCCCTAACGAACCACACTTAAGTGCAAGGAGCGAAGAAATAAATGGATAATAAAAGAAGGGAGCAAAAAAAGAACAATAATGAAATCCACGTCCCAACGCCCGGATTCAATGATAAGAAACTAATTAAAAATTCCCCCGGTCAGAGGGTCATTAAGAGTAACTTTTGAATGTACAAAAAAATAACTCCTGTGAAAAGCTTCTCTTATCGCGACACCGTGCCACTTATTTCGTGTTCGTCCGTTCACATTTTTGGTGTCCAGCCATCCGCGCCGTCGAGACACCATTCGACTGTCTTCGACCCAAAGCTGCTCGCGACCCTGACCTACCCCAGCGAGAAGCAACGAAATTTTCTCGCCTTCAACTTCTGTCGTGAGGGAGAATTCTGCTCGCTGTCGATCCGATACGGAAAATAAAATAGAACGGAGAGTTACGTGGTAATAAGTTTTTTTTTGTATTCTCTTATTCCCATTTATCGTTCGTTATTTTTTGCCGTAACGATAACAGCCCCGAGACAAAGCTTCGACCGGTCGATCGCAGTGTCTCCGCAGCTCGAAACATTTTTTTGTTTGTTTTTAACCGGAAACTTAGAACGTATGTATAGGCGCACATCGGGTTCTCTTTCCGTTTGCGCAAGCTTGAACGACGAGAGGTCGGACGGGTGCCGGAAGTTCGTGGCCCGCGCGAGGGAGGATATTACGTTGCCTCGGGGATGTTTCACTGCTGATTCTACTGCTTTGCTATTGTGGCGGTCGGGGCCAGGAACCGTTAAGGATGGAGCAAAGGAGAGATAGAGAAAACTAACGGATACCGTGCGGCGTTATAGACTATGCAGTGCTGCTAGGATATTACCCTCCAGTTGGCCAGGCAGCGCTCTACTTCCGCCTGGGATGTTTACGCATTCAGTCTATACATAAGCATTAGCCTTTTGACGCTCAGTGAAAAAAAGAAGAAAATATCATCATTTCAAGACCTCCTTACCATTCTTCCTTTTTGTTTTACTTTTTTTTATTGGCTTCCAACGATACGAAAAAGGGTTTTATCATTTTATAGACTGCCTCGTTCATTTTATTCCGCCGTGAAAAAAATATCGACGAACAGGTGTTTTTGGGGATTTAAATCGAAAAAAGAGTTCCCTAAAAATGGGTATTGAAATAATCTCTCGTCGATCGGCGTTTGGAGCATCCAGTTTTTTCGGCATGTGCCCGTGGAATTTTGTGTTCAAAGCGTATTAGCTGGTACAGACAGAATATCAGCAACGCACGACAACGGCACAACCATTGTATTCGGATAGATAGATAGTGGACTGATAGAATCGGGATTAGAGTAAGTAAGAGATTCAAGGAGATTATTGGATCGTTACGAGTAATTCAGTGGGAATGACGGACCGGTGGAGGGAACCGCATCGCTCTTCCCAGATCAACGTTCGTGAAATTCGTAAGCTGTATAAACTCGATTATCCGTACCGTATGGATTACGAATTATGATTATTGGGAATGACGATGAAATCCGCGGTAAGAGGATCCTCGCGGAAATTAGATACAACGTGGACGATGAATTTAACTGATAAATCGAAGTCGTCGAAATTTGATGTCGAACAATCGATTCCGAAAAAAATAATCATATGTTGGATTCTTATTATCAGTAACGACACGAACGAAAATCTTTTGACATCGGCGATTTGATCGCGAGGTAGCGTTGAAAAAGAATGGCAGCTTCGGGAGAGTGCATTCGATGTTCGGTCGCACAGCTTTAATGTGATAGACGCACGTTATATATATATATGTGTGTGTGTGTGTGTGTATGTATCAGCGATTCACGAAGAGCAGCAAGGTTGCTCGGCGCTTTTCACTCCGTCGATCAAGGGGCTCATTCTGGCGCGAAGCAGCTCCTCCAGACGACAAGGGACGCGCCCGGATGGGTTCAATGTTTCCTCCCTTTCGCTCAAGCCTTCGACCTTCAGGCTTGCCGACTAAAGAACTTCGCTTTTTTATCATTATCGAACGTCAAACGTTAGGCGCTTTGAAAATTTGCGTCGGAAGTCATTTTTCGTTATTCCATCACATTTATTCCGGTTCTGAATTTATTAATAATTTTTCTATACTTCTTCGATATTCTCTATATTTCCATATTTATTTTTTTAATGGGTTTTTTATTTATTGGTTATTGCAAAGAGTAAATGAATTATGGTCGATCGAATTTTTTCGTAGGGAAAGACCGTCTGGGTCCTTCCACCAATTTCCCTTCGACAAAAAGTACAGATATTCTTTTTGCCGTGTATTCCCGTCCCATTTTCCTTTCGCCCGGTATTTTATCGACTCGGGATCACGACAAAGCCATGTCGGATACACGCCTTGAAGAGTGTGCACCGTGAAAGGGCCGTGCGAGGCAAACCGGATAAACCGAGAAAGGATTTGGGAATGAGATTTTCGCGGGAAGGAAAGAGAGCACTGCGACTCTGCCGGAAGCGAAAAAGCGCGGCAAGGCGTGCATATGAAAAGCTTGCCCACGGTCTATTGTCGTCTCACAATCTTTGAGGCGACCGCACCGGGTTTGCCTACATTCGCTTCATGATATGGTGACTTCACTCGAATTTTTTTTGAAAATCACTTGCAGGCAACAAAAAAAAACATCATTTTATAGTGACACATCTAAAAACGAAAAGACAGAAATTATCACCTGTAATGAAAAAAAAATTAGAAAATATCTGTTGTCTCTCTAAATTCTTGTTAAGGTTTTTTTCAAAAGAATGATGACATTAAAATCTATGCATTCTTGGAGTGTCATCGAGTACTCAATTCAATTTCGTGACACTGCACGAGTGAAATTTTTTTTCCCGGTAATTTAGACACGAGAGCAACCGACAAAAAGTGCAAAGCACACAAAGGAAAACGTCGAATGGGTCCCAAGCACGCTCAGCAGTGCGAGTATCCGCGTTTGTTCGCTTTTCCGCAAGTCCTTTGTGGTTTTCATTTGAAAAAGGTACTTCTACGGTCGCCGAGAGCATTCAGAGTGGCGAATTGTCACGGTAGCGCGAATATGTTCGGGGGGTGGGTTGGTAAGCTCAACCAGTACAGCTAGCCTGTTGATGGAATTACGTTGTAAAAAAAAAAGCAAGGTATATACAAGCGCTGCGTGTACACGTTTTGTGTACACGCTGCACGCAAAATTGTAAAGTGTACAGTCAACACGAAACTTTTTTGTTTCCATTTCTGCGCATACCTGACCTTTCTTCATGTCTCTGTTTTGTAACCAGTTCGACGAGCACACTGTTCGCGTTTTTTCCACTGTGTCCTAATTCCAATAAACCAGCCCAAAAACAGCCCATTAGCCGGGCGTTAGGACCGGAGATGAATGGGTTAGGTAAATCTTGTAATTGACTCTCGAACAGCACTGAACGGCTGAATATTAATTTTATAGTCGGGTGAAGATCTTAAAAAAAAATCATCCGCTAAAAAGTTCTTATCTTTATTATTCATCTCGCGTATAAAAAAAAGGCTCGTCTCTTCGGATCCGGAATTCACTGTCGCGCATAAGCAGCAAGGGGGAAATTCCGTGAAACTAACGTGAGAGAGAGAGGTTTATCGGACAAGTTTTCCGAGAGGAACGAGCCGCGCCCCAAAGTAGGATGGCGCGGCATAACACACCGAGTCTTCATCACTATACGATATTCGAGAGGGAAAGAGAGACGCGCTCGCCATATCCAGCTCGCGGCTCGAGAACCGCCGGCGGCTCGTCGACGTTTTCTTTCTCTCGTTTTATCGCGCGACCACGATGAAACCGCGCGAAAAGAAAAAAAAAAGAAGTTGAAGTTGAGAGCGTGAGGCTAAAGTGCGGTGGGAAAAAAATAAAATAAGCGATGCAAGCCGGATACACGCTACCTCGTAAAGAAACCGAGCCGGTCATGGAAAATTGGAAAAGTTCGTGCGGCAGCGAGACGAGGACGGAATGCATTTTCGGCCGGAACTCCGCACTGCCTCCGCTGCAGTATCGCTCGTTCTTTATCTCCCGTTTCGCCACTGTGCATCGAGACGCTTATTTGTTTTCTATTTTTTTTTTTTTTTTTTTTTTTTTTTTCTTTTTTTT
>JAPYZD010001969.1:0-17843 GCA_030522725.1 Ichneumoninae sp. B BG-2022a
AAAAAAAAAAAAAAAAAATGAAGAAGCACCGAGAACCGGTCGAACCTGAATCTGTTCCACGGTAGGCCTGTCCTTAGAATTTTGCGACTTTCCCTGTGGCGATTCGTCGGTCTCGCTCTGGCGATCGAACGAGTTGTACGAAGCTCCGGCGCCGCTCTCGTCCTCGACGGCGTCCGCGACATCGGAGCCGGCAGCGTTTGCGTTCGACTCGTGTTCCGGTTCAGCCGTGGAGTTCGACACCTCGCGCACCTTCGTCGCTTCCTCCATCAGCGACTTCAAATGCGCCAGTTGGGCCTTCAGAACTTCGAGCTCCGCGGATTTGTCGCGCTCGGCGTTGTGCGAACTTTCGGAGCTCTGAAACAGGCGAGCACACGATTACGAGATGATCTTCATGTTCGATAATAAAAAAGAAATCGGCATGGGAGATGAAAAAGCAGCGTCGAATCGTAACTCTGAAGATATCCGCACGAGACTGAATTTCATCGAGTTATAATGACTGTGTTTTGTGTCGCGCAATTTCGCATTGGGGAAGTATTTTTCGGAACAATTTGTTTTCTTCCTGAAACAGTGCATTGACAGAGACTCGATCAGAGATGAAATTTGATGTGCAGATATCTTCGGGGTCGTGTGGAATCGAGAGCTCACCACACTCGCCCGATCGGAAAGTTCGACGGTCTGCAGCTCGACCATCAGCTGATCCATGTGTTTCTTCTTGTTCTTGAGAATAGCAAGTTTGCTTCTGAGCATAGCGGTCTCCGAGTCGATCTCTTCGATCTCGGGCTGCGGTGGCTGAGAGCCGCGGCTCGAGGTTTCCCACGCGGGCGACGGCGTGACCGGAGCGATCGCGGCTTGGGCCTGATTCTCCTGCTGAAGAAGCGCCTGCTGGGCCTGACGAGCCGCGTCCAGTCGTTCTCTAACTCGAAGCTGCATTCCCACCAGATTTGCCTGATGCTCCTGCAGCTCGGCGAGCTTTCGCTGCGAGGCTTCCATCTTCTTGCGCAGCTGAGCCTCGAGAGGCTCGTTGCCGTTCTCCTCGCCGTCGTCCTTTCCGCTCTCGCTGTTCTGCAAGACGCGAGAGTACATTCGACGAGATTTCGCCGACGGTGGCAACGGGGCTACATGAAAATGCAAAAGGCTCGAGAATGCCATTAGAGTATTACGTTGGACTTTGGTAAAAATAAAACACACACCCGACGGTTAGAATTAGTCACGAGGAAGCGCTCCTGGGAGCCGAGAACGTCGAGCAACGCCACGAAGCGTTTCATCTGATCCGATCGCAGCGGTTGATGATCGCCGGACTAAAATCGCATGCGAACAGTTAGTAACAAGAAAAAAAAAAAAAAAAAAAAAATGCGGGCTGTTAATTATCAGTCGTGTTGTGTGGTTTTGGTAACCTCGTCGGAAATTCCACGGACATTGTAATCCTCCAGGAGCTTCGCCAGCTTCGATTCGCTATCGCAGAGATCCTCCACCATTCTGGTTAGTTTTTCGTGTTGGGTCCGAGCACGCTGAAGAAAATTCGTAGGAAAGTGTATTAATAGAGGAGATCCGCGCGCCCTACGAGGGGAAGCCTCGGGTGAGAGACGGACAGTTAATTTACCGGGTCGGCAGATTGATTGAGCGACTCCATCATCGTCGACGTGACTCTGATGTAATCGCGGATCTGGTGAAGGCGACTCTCGACCTGACGCCGGTCCGGCTGTGTACAAATAAAATCGCACGACAGAGTCAAATCAAAGGTCGTCGAGGCGCTCACGGGTTCGCTCATCCGCTCACCATTTTGTCGACGTTCGTGGGCTTCGTTCCCTGAAGCTGAGGGGGCGATTGGGCTCTCGAGTCCACGGGTTGAGCCATCTCTTGCCACTGGGAATAATCGTCTCCCGTGTAATTGTACTGGCGACCTCCGCCGTACGAAACTGCGAAGCGAACGAAACAGTGATTTTTCTCGATAAAAAAAAAACCGATTAAAAAAAAGAGCTGGAATCCACTCACCGATGTCGGCAAAATCCTGATAGGATATCGATGGAGCAGAGGCTGTGGATCTCGTGTTACTGTTCTTGGTCGTCCTCACTGGCTCGCGGTCGCTCACAGGCTGCCAGTCCAGCTGCAATACATTTTTCACCCAGTCAATCTCGATGAAAACTTTCCGTTTTTATTTAATTTTTATTTTTCAATTTTTTTTTTTTTTATTTGTCCAATCAAAAATGATCTCTCACGTATTTTTTTTTTCAAAGGGACACAGCCGCAGCGATGCCGTCTCTGCTGTCTCTAACGAATCGACTTAGAAGTCTCTGGATATGTATTCTTAGATAGGAACCCTCCCCACCGTTTCGCGCTTTATTTATAGACCTCTTCGATCCCAAACCCCCCCGAAAGTGAACCATCTTATTCTCAGACCTATCGAGACAATCGGCGCGTGCCACAGCAGAGCCGCACAGACATTCGACCTACCGATTGTTCACGATTATCGACTCCATAATCGTGTAGTCGAATTATCGATTACCCTGCATTCTGGACTAGTTAAATTTTAATCTCTCTGAACTGGAAACCTCGTTTACGGTCCACGCCATTAATTGATTTTCATAATCCTTTCCAATGGCTCTTGTTAAGGCTCGCGAACGTCGGAAAAGTTATCGTTCTTCGATAATTATCGTCCTCCTCGCTTTGCTAATTTGATAAATTTTTGCATAACAGAAGGGATGTCTGTGTTCTACTAAACTCCTTCGATTACTTGAAAGCTGATTATTATAATCATAATTATGATTACTATTATTCTTGCAGTAATAATAATTATTATCTCTATTTACAGAAAGTAAGTTTATAACTTATAAAATCTGCAAAAAATTGAACTGTGTCTTGACATGAACATATGAGCATCTAACATGTTCTTAAGCCAATTTATCAATTGTGAGTTGATTACGAGTAATTGAATTATTTTTTGTTATTTAATATTTGTGCTTTCTCCGTCATTCGTCGATTATTTTATGTATCCACTGTTTCGCGCCTTGCATCATCTGGCGTCCGGTCATTCCGATTGTTTCAAATTGCCTGATGGGCTTTTCCATCAACTTGTAAATAGGCTCAGCTCATTTTCATTCAAATGAATAAACAAATTTTAGGCGAGACAAACAGCGAGCAGGAATCGGAAAAATCGGTGCTGTACCAGATTATTCGAATGCTGCGTTCTTCCATGGTAAACCGAGCGTGATGCAGGCTGCTGATTAACTCCGGGCACCTCTCTCATCCTGCTGTGCCTCCTGTTGCTCTTCGGCAGCGTGCCGGTGTTGCGCTGGCCGTCGTTCACTCCCGGGGCCATCGTCCACTCTCCGAGGAATTCCTCGCGCAGTAAAATTTTGCTTTTGGATCCAAAAGCCTGGCAAAAAAAAAACAACACGCTCATCATTTTGCACGTGACGGTACGAGCGACATCGAACTTATCACAGATGACGATAATTTTTGTAAGTTTTCCTAAATTTTCTATGTGAAATTTTTTTTCCGTCAAAGTGAATAAATTCTGTTTCGATTTACCGGATTGTCGAGTTCGAGGAAACGGAGGCGTCGAGCGAGGCGGCCCAGAGACTTATTGAGATTGACGGCGATTTGGCGAATATCGACGAACGGACCGTTGCACGAGCGGCTCCGCGGCGACTTCGAAATCCGTCGGGACGTCACTCATGAATCGCTTGCGTCAAGATACTTGGCAATTGGATCGTAAAGAATCGGTATGGCTATAAATAAGTATGGACATTGACGCATTTCGTTGGCGTATATGAGACCCTTTCGTCCTACCGCTCGAAAACACACTTCGTGACAGCGGCACGTCGACTATACGAACCGCATCGCGGCCATTTTTAAATAACGCCCTGACATCTGCCAACTTCGCCGATGCGACGGCGACGGGGTCGGCGATTAAATTATTGTTTTTCACACGAATTTCAGCCCGGAAGCGGGGATGACCGACCAGGAGAAAATTATTTATGGATTTATCGATCCGCAGACCGCGAGTTTTTTCGTCCGGCTTCGAGATTCGTACGTGCGGAAGAAATATAACAAGAGTTTCGTCGCGTCTCGCGTGCATTGAAAAACAACGCGAGGAGTCGTCCGAGGTGAACTCGATCGCCGCTAGATGGCCCCACCGGGATAATCTGCAGAGTCCTCTCTCATATTTTACTGTCGGCGTTATGGCGAGATGAATCGGACAGTCGGCAACAAAAACTGTAATGAATGGCATTCGGAGATACTAGACACTTCGCGAAAGAGCAAAGTATTAGCTGATGTAGAATTCAATACTACGCTTTTACCCCAAATGCCAACCATTTTTACATGGTATTGATTCGAAAAATGGAACTTTCTCTCTTGCACCCCTATGTCACATGTTTCAACTCACCTGAAGACCATATGAACAACTACTTCCCCGTCCGTCGCCGAAAAGAGGAGACTTTTAGTTTGACCGTACATGCTAGAATTCGCGAGAAAAGTTTATTACGGTTTTTATTACCGACCGCGGCATATGCTCTAAGAGCCATTAGTCAGTTTATCAACAATCTACATATTTACATTTAATTTTTTTACCTAATTGTATTGGACTAAGATTAACTGCGTCTCTGATAATGAATGTAACAAGTTCCTATTTCAAACGTTCCTAGATATACGTCTCAGGGTGAAGTTGCGGAAAAATCCTCCCCCAGAAAGTTTATCGAGTGTTTCTCATGTACCTAAAACCGATATGACAGAAGCTTGCCCCATGTATAAAGCGGCGCGATGGTACAGTGGCTTCCAGAGCCATCTATTTCGTACGTTCTATCTTAATAAAAAAAGCCTTCTCTCGTTCGGTCCCCTCAGCCGCCGTCAGTCTCCACTTCCACTCGTTCGGTGTAAGGCCATAATCCGAGGTTATGCCTCCGAGAGCGCTGCGTGCTCGAACCGATATACTTGGTAAACCCGACCGTCGATTGATATTCTAACTGCCAAATACCCTTGGAGTATTCGAAAGAGTCCCGGAATGACAATCATTGGAGGATCGAAATTTCTCCCGACGAATAATGCCGAGGAATCCCTCGTATCGTACAGTGCCGAAAATCGAATATACGATTTGACAAACAAGTCGCAGGACGCTAAGCATCACTGATACGACGATAAACGATCGCCCAAGGTTCGAAATCTTTCAACTAAACTTGAGCACACACACATACATATGTATACACGCATGCATATTAACGACGAATAAACTTTCACGGTTTCCCGTGTAAAAAAAAAAATAACGCTCTACACGGTGATCCAATATTGTTTTCGACTCTGGTCTGCACCCGTCCGATTATCTAAATTCCCGATCGAACGATTCGACGGCCGTGTTTTTCCCGTGTGTTTTCTTTCCAAAACGTAAACGAATATTTCCGAGCGCAGACGAAACGCTCGATTCGATGCACCTGTTGAGGTGTCGCGCGTACGCTTCGACCCTCCTACGCGTTGCATTAATATTTTCTTTTTTTTTTGTTCCTCAACCTTGAACACCCAGCTCCAAAGCTGTACCTATTTTTATAACGCGATATATGCCCATCTGCATGGAGATTAATGCAATCTCGTGCGCGTCGCGTAGCTATCGCGACACGACCATCTCACTGGCCAGCGTTTGCCATTGTCCTCTCCGTGTTTTTATCGCCGCTCACGATCGTTATTAAATTCGATTTTCATTCCAGGCGAGCTGTCCGGCCGATCGCCGTAACGCCTCGCACACGTCTCGCGCGAATGTTCTGCGCCGTTGCGCGACGAACCCAAATAGAGTTTGTTTTATTTTCATATATATATATATATTTTTTTTTTCTCAAGAAAATTGAAAACAAAACATCGCGTTTTTCACGCGATTGTCGCTGATTTGTATTGTCACAGATATTACGATACTTTTTCGATCGTTTGTTCGTTTACAAAGTTTTGTCTCTGCCCGTTACAGGAGAACCGATGCTGCCTGACCTTAAAAATTCATAACGCACGTGAGTCAATAAAGCCCGCATGCTTCGGCATTGCGCAACAAGTCATTGTGGAATTTAGCATAAGAAAAACATAAGTTTGTAAGTTCTGTTCTACGTGTTGAGCATGAACGAACGCATATTTTTTTTTTTCCTCAAAAGGAGGTTTCCTCTTTTTATTTTCTTTTAGTGTGTAGCTTATTGTAACTTGGAATTGTGCGCTGTTTCAGGCGAAGGACGGTGGTATGAGCAGTGGCTTATCCATGTACGATGGCTTGGAGAAAGAGGCGACTGCTAAAAATGCCACTTTGGAGGGCGCCGGAGCAGCCACCAAGAAACTGGCCAGAGGAATATCGAGGGCCACGGAGAACGCGGCCATCGTGTCCCACGCTCGATCCCAGTTGGCTTCCATAGGGGCCGTCGATACTCCAGAATTCACATTCTCTCTGCCCGATCTGTCCGTCTATCCTGGTACGATGGACAAACACGGATATTTGGACCAGCAGAACTGTGCTGGAAGCGATATTTATAATGTTAATGACGATGTACATTATTTTCATGCAAATGAACAACTAAAAGATATTATTATAATTATTTAACAAAAATTATTATTGTTATTATTTTTGTTGGCTGCTAATTTGCATGAAAATTATGTACATTTTTGTGTATTATGGAGAGTGAGGAATGTCTTCAATTGTGATCCAATCAGCAGTATTTCCATTTTGCCAGAATAACTAAAGATATTATTATTCTCCTTTTAAGTTTCACGTTCGTTCCACTTCACGTAGGTAATGTCTGTTGTCTGTTCGTAACAGATTCGTTTCGTCAGTTCCTCGAGAAGGACTTGATAGAGGGAGGATGCCTGAGTTCGTTGGAATTGGCGGGACGGCTGAATTGGTGGTGCGGAGGAAAGAACAGCGGTACGAGAGTTCTCTGGCCGCTGGCTACGACCGGAGATGGAAACTGTCTGCTGCACGCGGCCTCGCTCGGCATGTGGGGCTTTCACGATAGATTGCTCACGCTGCGAGACGCCCTTCACAATACTCTAGCCCGGGGCGAATTCCGGCATGCGATATTCAGGTAACGCTCGATCGTCGACGAACTTTAACCCTTCACGTGCGAGATCCTCGCTCAGCGAATACTTACATTGCGCCGTATAAAAATCGCTGTGGGGCAAAAAAATGTTTATAATGTTGGAAGTTCGGAAAAATACTCGTTGACGAGTAATTGTTCACGATATTATATTTGTGAAAATAACAGAATATTCTTGACCCTGTAGACGATGAGAAAAAAAATCGAAACTTTACTGTGGCCTAAGCCTTTAAGGATATAAATTGTTTCGGATTTTCGGATACGATCGATTTCGGAGTGCAGAGTTACGAATTTTATACGCGATGTTTCACAGGCGATGGAAGTGGAGGCAGATGGGACTGAACGCGACCGCCGGACTCTCGTACACGGAAGCCGAGTGGCTCACGGAATGGCAGAGTATCGTCGAGATGGCATCGGCGAATCCGCGGAATCAGACCGCGACATCATATCAGAGTTTGGAGGAGGTTCACGTACTCGCTCTCGCTCACGTTCTACGAAGGCCGATAATAATCATCGCTGAAACGATGCTCCGCGACTCGGAGGGTGTTGCTCTCGCGCCGATACCCTTCGGGGGTGTTTATCTGCCCCTGGAGGTCTCGCCTTCCCGGTGTCACAGAACACCGCTGCTCCTGGCTTATCACTCGGCGCACTTCTCCCCTCTGGTCACCGTCGACGGCGGAAACGATTTCGGCGAGGGCGGCGGCGAGGGAGTCAGCATACCCCTCGTCGACCCGGACTCGGGTCAACTGCTTCCGGTTCACTTCGTCGTCGATCCCGGACCCGACTGGGACTGGAGCGCGTCGCAAGAGTTGCTAGCTTGCGAGCAGGATACCGTAAGTCCAATCCAAGTCTGACCGAATTGATTGTAGATAGCGCAGATGCAAAGGACAGTATTTATTATATTTACTTGATTTATTTCATTGCGGCTTTGCACCCAATTTCAAGACATTAGTACAACCATTATCCAAACAGCCATGTAATCAAAAATTGCCAGGACGGAAGAGTAAAATCTATACACTGTTACAAAAAATTGTAATGTACCGATATTGGAAACTTCTATGCATAAATCAGTATATTGAATTTAAAGTACAATTATTATGTAAAAGTACAGTAGTATTAAAGTAATTTTTAAATACATTTAATACTATGAAAGTCCTTTTATTAAAAATACTACTTTTTAATTATTTTTTATTTACCGTACATTCATTTTCCACAACATTTGTATATTGAATTTAATATACTAAGTTATGCATAAAAGCTTTCAATACGAGTACATTAATTTCGATGCAGAAATTTTTTACAGTGTAACTGAACATACAAAATGTACCCCGTCAGGAAATATAACGTGATTTGTCTTAACTTAAAAAAGTTTGACGTGTTTGCATAATTAATTGAACGTTATTTTTCGTGCAGATGGAGATTTTGGTTAGAGATTATCTGGACTGCGAGTACCAGACGCTGACGTCCGAGGACCTGGACAGACTGTCCGACGGGGACGGTACGTCGTCGAACAAGAGCAAGGCGGCAAAGCAATTACTCGGTGTAGCGAAGCAATTCGGCTCTATCGGTAAATCGGTGAGCAAAAGACTGTGGTCCATGGCGAAGAGGCCGAAGAGTCCGCCAGCCTCGACATCCGGACCGTACGGCGCTGACGGGGTTCTCTGTGTCAGGATAAAGAGCAGGCGTCATCAGTACGTTGATCAAATGCTGCAGAATTATTTGCAGTGCGCTCACTCCAGGTACGGCGTTGTTTTTTTTTCTTTTTTTTACGTAGTTCGATATTTCGGTGAATTATTGTGTAAATTAATATAGCGCGGATTTGAATCGCTCAGATATCTGGAGGACCATCGGAACGATGGAACTGGCGCCGAGATGAATTATGGTGCGGGCAAATCGAGATTCTACGCAGCCAGCGACAGCGGGAGTCACGCGAGTGTCAGCAAGCTTCAACCAAAAAATACAAACAAAGATCGTACGCTCTACCTTTCTAGGTACGTACAGTATCGACGGAGCGTGCGCACGATGCGCAGAGACAACGAGATCGTTCCGGTACTCATTTATTTTATTTCGCCTGCACAGATCAACGTTCTACAACAATCAGACGACATCGGAGGCGCCCCAACCAGAACTGTGGACGGGTCGAGACGCTTTGGATGTACGTTGCGACTTTTTTATTTATTGGGTTCAGGGGAAAAAACATTTTAAGGAGGTTGGAGCGTTTCACGCTAGTCGAATGAGTGCTACTTTTTTAAAGTCGTTTTTACAAACTTTTACGTAGCTGTTAATTAGAGTAAATGGTTTTTTGTATTACAGCAAATTACCTTAATACAGAAAAATAATCATTTCAAGGGATTTGGAAAAAGATTAACTGGTTTGGGCTAATTTTTTTTTTTTCAAATAATCCGCAATTTTTTCTCGATTTTGATGTGGCACTACTCATTCTCTTGCTCGAAAGATGCTCTACGAATTCTCCGTCTAAATATTCGAACTATTTGTTTGTGAAGGAATTTCGTCGATAGATAAACAAAATTCCCTCATTGCAAAAGACAAAATATAATGAGTATTTTAAGCAAATTTCAAGTTCCAATACATTAAATTTGCTCATTAACATTCAGTAACTCATGCGAACGCTGAAATGTTTCAGGGTATGGTCCGGGAGTGTCGCAGCGAGCACTGCCAATTCTTCGGCGCTCCGGAGAACCAATACTACTGTTCGCAGTGTTGGGCCAGCCGCAGACAGCGATAATAACTCTTATCATCGTGGGAAAACTTTGAGTTGTTTTGACGATTTTTGGTTTTTTTTTCTCCCGTCCGTGCGCCCGCTCTCTCCTCATGACAATAACCCGAATCTCGAAGGCATCCCCGCCGACGGGCCGAGTCGCCGATGATAAAATCGCTCGATAAAATTATCCTCGCGGCCGGACCGCGCGCGACACGAACGAATACTTATTCCGTCTAGCCGAGATTCTCCCGATAATACTTGTATTAAAACGTAGAGTAATCATGTTGCCTTCCGCGTTCGAGCACCGAACCCATTTCGCCCCCTACCCTCTCACCCCCTTCTATCTTTTTATTTTCTTTTTCGCTTTATTTATTAACATTCTCACTCGCGTGCAAAATACGCTTAGCGCGGAATCATCGCGGATGCTCGACCGGGACAGCTTAACGGACGTTACCCACTGATTGCGAAATGCTATATACAAACTTACCGATACACCTATATATATATACAAAACATATATATATCTATATATATTTACCAGAGATAATGTATTTTCGAATTTACGCGTTTTTGCCTTCGAACATATCGCCCCCCCCCCTCCCCCTCCGCGCTCCCTAATAATGCAAATGTAAAGGAATATATCAGAACAACGCAAAAAAAAGTTGCCGAATTCGACAACGTGCCTTGTCTCGCGCGAAGTTTCAGTGAAGCGCAATACTCAACAGCAACGTTAAACCGAACAAAAAAAAAACAAACAGAAAAAGCAGATTTATTTTTATGATCGCGTCGATGTCCGTCGTATAATTATTACTATTATTAGTTATTATTTTTTTAATTGAATTATTTACTACTACAGTTCACGGCGCTTTCTCATAGCTGTTATATCCTTTCGATCGATCGCCTTTCTACATACCGCTTCGATTAACTCAACGCTTACCGAGTTTAAACGTATCCTATACGCGAACGCTTCTCTAACAGTCTAACTGACGAACGTTGGCAGCTTGGGCGAACGCATACATTCAGCGCGTTGTTCCGGACAAGCAAGCGAATGACTGACGTTAAAAATTGTTTACTGACCACGAAAACTCGAACTCGAGTCGTGCTGAAAATAATAAAACCGTTCAGCGGAACGATACGATCCTTTAATGATTTCGCGTTGCTCTCATCTTTCGTTCGTTTGTCTCGCCAACTGCGATGTGTCCCGCCGAAATATAGTATTGTTGAGAAAAGAAAAATGAAAAAACGAGCCATCGTATTTAACGTTCTAATGTGAAAACTGTGTGAAAGAAATAAAGGAATATTTTTGTAATAACATCGTCTCTCCATCCCCGCACCACAGCTCTCCGCGCGCCAGCCAATGAGATTGCGCTAACAGGCTCTTCCTTCGGTTACCCAAAAAAAATATATACCTCGCTTGTTCCCGATATACGGCACCCCTGTGGCGTTGTCGGAGCATCGGAGAGGAATGTAAGTGTGGCGGAGTCGAAAAAGAAGAGAAAAGAAGGAGGAATTGCCTGCGACCAAGGTATGTAAATAGCGCGATAAATTGTTCGAATATTTCGTGTGTAATATGATAATGCGTTTAGGCGGCGGATAAATAAATGAGCTGGTGAAAGGGGCTGAAAAACACGCGGCGAGGACTCTGATGGCCCGATTGTGGGTTGAGTAAACGGGACGAGGTTAGGCGTGTTTTTCGGTGCGGGGAGGAACGCGGCGAAGGTTCCGGCAGGATGGCTTTTCTCTACGTATAACGCGAGCTACCGCTGCGCAGCCCTGAGGGCAGAGTCACGTAAAATATACAAGAGGCTGCCCCCCCCCTTCCTGTATCGCGTCGGTTTACTATGACTTTTCTCCGGGGTCCCACACTCGTAAAAACTAATGTTACATATACCGCGTCCGTGCCGTATACGTATGTATTATACGGGTTGGTATAGCGTACCGTAAGGCTACACGTAGTATACATGGGAGTGGGGGGGGAGCGAAGAAGCGCGGCCCAGTCGGGCTTACGTTGCGCCGTAAGCTCGACGCGAACCGCTCAGAAATTGCTCCGGTCCTTTCGCGCGGTTTATACCTTCTGAAAGTATCCTCGACCGCTGGCAGCGGCGGCCCCCGCGCCGCTCTCGCTCGTTCTCTCAATTATTCATCGTTGTCCCCGGAATCATAGAGACGAACCCGTTATTGACTCTCGCTTTCCCTCTTCGACTCTTCTCTGTCTCATTTTCTCGCGTAGTTCGTACAACGGGGCCCCCCCCCCCCCCCGCCCTCTATTCGTTCTGTCGCGAAGACTCACGGCACGGATGCCTCCCGAGACGACTGGCCTGTCCTCTCGTGTTCGCCCGTTGTATACACCATCCAATTTCGCTGTGTTACCGGAAGAAATTGGAAGGGAAACAAACGGACCGGCCCTCGCGAGACCGTCCAATGGATTTTCTCATTCTTAAGTCTCTAACGAATATTTTATTTTTATTTTTGTTTTATTGGTATAAATGGTCGAAGCCCCTTTTTTGTAGAAACAATTGTACGTTAAAATGCTCCAGCCTAGTCGATGTGCCTGGAAGACCTCAGGTCCTAATGTACAATAAATGCCATGTATCTACATCTATCTATCTCCACCACGGGTAGCTACACTCGTATGGGATTGCGATCTCTTCGGTAGATACTGTAGTCCCAAAAACCAAGTTCAATTGAGTCGATGCCCGCTGCTCCAGCCACATTTCCGAGACTACAAAGATGCCGCAGGACTGGGCGAAGACGGAAATTGCAAGTCGAAGGTCACACAATTTGGTTCTTAAGCCTCGGACGTTTCGATCTTTCGAATACCCGAACCCGGACAGCGAAAGGGGAACTCCCGCGATGCAGTCAGCCGATAGCACGGTCGTCGGACGAACGAACATAAAATCGATGTTATCAATGGCAAAGTATTACGGACGATAGTACAGCGGAACGTATCCTACGCGAATAAAAAACGAGCGTCGCATGTCCACATATGAAAAAATTGTGATTGACGAAAGAAAAAAAAAGAAAGGTTGCCAGAGCTTGATTACGCGAGCAATTTGCCATGGAACGAATGATATCTTGAAATTGTACGAGCTCGGTTGAAACAGCGCCGCGCTGTGTTGCGTTGGGCGAGACGACTGTACGAAAGTTCCCGAGGGATTGTAATCCGCAGTCTCCGAAGGCAAGCCGTCGATACGATACGTGATTATTCGACGGGTAGAACGACGGTAGTTGCGTTGTATGTACCCACAAAGCTATATACGTATACGTATTTACCACAACCGCACGAATATACGTGCTCCCGAGCGCATAATGTAGAATGCGCATTTCAAAGTCCCTGTCGGTAATAACATCGAGGCGAAATTCGCTCGCCTCCTCTCCCGTCGTTGTACCGTCGGATACACATGCATAGACACTATTGGTATATTATATGGGCAACTGTTTCACTCCACCCTCTCATTTGCCATGCCCTCGGGGAAAACCGCCATAATACATGCCCGACGCGCTGTAACGTATAACGGTGCGTTACACAAGTAACATACCTATACTTGCGGACTCGAAACATCGCTATTCTGGTAAGGCCACAGACGTAGGATTTGTAATAACTCTCGATTCGGTACACACGCACGGCGGTCTTTCCGACCCTCCGGGCGTAAACGAATTCGCTCGTCGAGGATTTTGCGTACGAAGTTTGATTGTCGCCCACCAGTGCCACAGTGGTTGGCGCTGCTGTGCGGACTACGGAAGCGTCAGTCCAGATCGGCGATTCGCGTTTTACACTGTGGCCAGAGAGCTCTAGTGATACCGAGGGTTCAACCTAATTGTACGGCGAGGAAGATCGGTGACTCGCGGATCGAGTGACACGTATAAGTGACACTGGTAAATAATGGCATTTACCAATTCAACACAGGAAAACTCATCACGAGTTAAAAATCGACACAGTAATTGCATCATCCATATATTTTCAATACTCGGCGATAAGGAGCCATTGCGCAATAGATCGGCGTACAAAAATATAAATATTTATGTATAAATTCTAAACTTGCAAAACGGTAAAACTTATTTCCTCGTCTACTACTATAAATCAATAAATATGAGAGGTGAACGCGCACGAGAATATAAATATCATAGGCGAACACGCACGATATCGGGGCACAAAGATTATAAATATGACGGGAAAATAATATGTTGAGAGTAGATCAACCCCTCAGTCGCGACTAGCCGAGACAGTCGAGTCAAAGGTAAATGTTGTGAGCTGTCCCACGTAGGTACTCTAATATATCTCCATCGGCATCGAAACCCTCGACTACGGTGCGAATCCTGCTATTGCAATCATGATAGTTGTTCCGTTTTGGCGGTGCTATATCTCTGTCCGAGACATGTTGCTTGCAAGCGGTTTCCGCTGTGCTCTGTTCTGTTTTCAGATTTTTTCTCCAAAAATGTTCTACAGATGTGTGCTTGATGCTGATCTCACCGAAAAACACTAAGAAACTTTTGAGTGCTCCTCTTCTAAGTAATCAGTTTCGCCTGATTAATGTCGTTCATTACGCATGTTGGTCTGGAAGACGGCGCCATCTGTGAGCGCCTTTCTGCCTCACTAGTCGTGGGCTTCACAGCTGCAACGAACATAATCGAGAGAAGAGACTCGCGAATAAAAAATCGACAGGAAATACTATAAGCGGTCTAAACATGCGCGAATACTCTGCATACAACCTTGTCCGGCACGGTTTACGCAGTGGCTAGTCCGGATTATCTAAAAGCCCAGTCTAATAGATTGAAGAAGAAGAAGAAGCCTCGTATTCGGGCAGGAAAACACGTGCGCGGAAGCCTCGTCGGATCCCCGTACAAGATCTAGGGCAAGTCGAAGTTCGGAGATACGCAATATCATATAAAAAATGCACAGAAGTCGACTCGACAATTCTCGAAGTGACACGGAATAAACCGTCAACGAAGCATAAGTGCAAAGATCCAATCCCAACCTCTTCTTACACGCCGTACATTATTTATTCCCAGTTGGCGAAACACACGTCGTATTTTTTTCGCCGGATCGTCGATAAGTCGTCTCGATGTATCAGAGGCATTCGGAATTGCGTGTAGTTTAGAGGGGGACCGGAGTCTACTGCGCCGGAGGTAGTTGTAAGTAAAATTTATTGGATTCGATTCGGAATAGTGTGTATATAACCTTTATGGGTGAGGGAGGTGTGAGGAAGCCGGGCCGGGCGAACGTAGAGTCGATATAACCTCCAAGGAAATGGTGTGTATACGCGAGTGGGGAGGAAAAAGAACACACAGGCAAACAAACAAACAGAGAATCCTCAGGGCGCGTAATAACTCTTCTCTTATTTCACGTTGCGCGGAGATAGTGAGACCAATATCCAGCTCAAATTCCGTCGAGTGTGCAAGGATATCGCAATACTTCGACGCGAACGAGTATGCGTGCTGTGCCGTACGTGCGATACGTACACGAGCGTTTTCGTATGTCCGAGTCCAAAGTCGGATGAGGCCGCGGGAAGGGGTTGGGGAGTGGCTTTATGAGCGTAGGAAACGCGGGCCATCCCTCGACGAGAACCACAGACGGAGACCCCGGGCTCGCGCGCGATATGTAATAACTCTCCATTCTCGGCTTCCCGGCCGACGGTATTAATTTTATAATGAATTTCCGGACGATGAGAGAGATTCTTCTGGGCGCCGTGAAACGGAACGCCCGTGAGTGAGAGAGATTCCCGCAAACACCACAGGGGACGAGCGAACGTTGCGCATCCGAGAGAAATATTCAACCAGGCTACCGATATTGTAATTTACAGCACGAGCCGCCTGTGGAGTCGCGGTGTTTACAGGATTCGTGCGGATACCCGGGATGGAGGTTAAAAATGTTTCTATACTTTTTTTTTACATCGACGCTGTCGTACTTTCATTGCAGTGGGAACGGGACGGGAAATGGCTAAAAGGGACATTTAGCCAATATACGATATACATGTTATAACGAATATAGATATGAGGATTGTCCGAGCCGCCCCATATTACATAGATGACTGGAATAACTTGGTTTGACAAATGAACAATGGACAGATTATCGATTGACGAGATGACGGGAGTCTCGATCGAACTTTGAAGAGGGTAGATGTCTGACAGTTCGTACTGGAGATAAATAGTAATGATTGTAATTAATGATATCCACCCTAAAACGTGTTGTTGACTTTGCTCGGTCGTAACGATATGTATATCTGTATGTATTGTTTTTAACTATTGTCCCACGAGAATCAAACGAATGCAAAGATATTGTAATTTACTGGACGACCTACGTGGGTCGCAGGATGTTTACGGGAATGCGCGCAGATACTCGGGACGGTAGTTAAAAATATTTATATATATATTGTTTCACATCGACATAGTCGTACTTTCACTGCAGTGGGAACTGGACTGGAAGTGGCTAAAAGCAATACATTATATATGTACGTATATCATGCACGTCTATATATATTGTTTTAAACCGTTATCCCGGGGAAATCGAATGAATACAAAGCTATACTGGCAATAGATCAAATTCAATGTTTTTTAAATTTATTTATATAAATACTATCAATTGCCCGATTACGGGTACGTTCAGATAAATACATCGTGCAATGCGATGGGTCGATAAGCCGCAAAAACAAACCTCACCAGTAAAGGAAAAGAAAGGAAAAAGACGAATAATAAAATAGAAGAATTTGAAAAGAATCAATCAAGTTAACGGAAATCAAGGTTTGATACGATTAATACATAAAACATGCAGATCGCCAAATATACCCGGAAATAAATTCCACAGTACGTCCGGCCTCTAAAATGTTTTTTCGGCTTTATTACATTTCACAATATCGCGTATACATTATTCGATGCAAGTTTACTAACGACAAAGAAGCGTCAAAAAATACAGTTCCGCGTGAATTGGGCAAAACGGTTTATCACGGGCGCCGGCACCTTCGGCAGCAGAGGAGCGATTCGACAATGAAGGTGCCCTCGGTGCAGAGGCGGGCGGGGTAACACGCGAGTCCGCGAGGCTATCACTCGACCGTGGGCGTAATTTGCGGCTCGTAATACCGCGTGCCCGTCGTTTGTAACCTGGCTGCGACAGCCCGGCGAGGAGAACGAGCGGCGGAGGAAGGGGGACGGATTCGCGGGTACAACTCTCGAGGCCGAAGAGGTCGGAACCCCCGGAGCGCTGGAACAGAAGTGGGTGCGGGGTCGGCGAAAAAGGGAGGGGGGGGGAATCCAACGGTGAAATACATACACCGGCAGCGGAGAAGTAACTACGTAACCGCATCGTCTAATCGAGGGGGTGTGTTCGTATCCCATTGTAGCAGCGGCGAAATAGAACGGCGGTTGGCGCGCCGGGCTGACGTGGAGATATAGAGAAGGCGGGCGCGCGCGTCGTCTCCGCTCCCGAAAATTCCTACGTTACCGACGAACGAATGGCGCATTAATGCGCGTAAACGCCATCGAGTGTAAAGGATCTTTCTCGCTCCCGCTGAGCTTGTTCGACGATTTCGCACAACCTACCCGTTAATCTAACCGTGGCAATTAACGCTAATGGTGATTCGTCGGGAGGGTTGACGAATCGCCCGACCGCGTTAATTTAATTGTAGGTAGCATACAGCAGTTTCTACCCGCGATTAGTTGGATTTAACATGGTTAACGGGTGAGGGGCGGGGAGAGGGGGGAGGAACATGTGCGGCACTGTAATCGACCACTGGATTACGAGCTATCGTATATCTTCTATTTGCTAAGCGCACAGTTGTTTTTTTTCCATCTTGTACGCTCTCCGTAGTTTAATATTTCATTTTATACGCAAATCTTCCTCGTATGTACGTGTTTCACAAGCGGCAACGGCTCGGGGCCTCGGGCTTGTCTCTCGAGCTTTTTCGGCACTAGTTTTACTGTTTGCTCTCCCCGAAGAGACGCAGAGGGAGGGGGGAGAGAGCGGAATGTGTCTCGCTCGATCTTAACCCTTTTCTTCCTTGTTGCAGGCGTATCAGATGCAGCGACACTTGGAGGGGGGGGGGGGGGGGGGGGGGGGGGTTTTTTTTCGGGGG
>JAPYZD010001970.1:0-20591 GCA_030522725.1 Ichneumoninae sp. B BG-2022a
TCAACATTTCGTAAAACCAATTGTTTTTCAACATTTCGTAAAACCAATTGTTTTTCAACATTTCGTAAAACCAATTGTTTTTCAACATTTCGTAAAACCGATTATTTTTCAACATTTCGTAAAATCTATCCACCATAGATTTTCCGTGAGTATTGTAACGATTGTAGCAACGAAGATTGACTGAGAGAAACGAAATTGCACACATGACTGTAATAGCTCGGTATGAC
Source organism: Ichneumoninae sp. B BG-2022a (assembly GCA_030522725.1). Classification (NCBI taxonomy): domain Eukaryota; kingdom Metazoa; phylum Arthropoda; class Insecta; order Hymenoptera; family Ichneumonidae; species Ichneumoninae sp. B BG-2022a. The sequence continues at coordinate 228 of JAPYZD010001970.1, forward strand.
AAATGACAAATGTATAGATTATAGATTGACGAGATGGCGAGCCTCTTGATGAGGCTTTCCGAGAGAGAACACGTTTGACATTTCACGCTCCAGATATTTAGCTGTGATTGTAATTAATAATATCCGCCCCAAAGCCAAATACGCGCTTTGTTCATGCGCTCGGTCGTAACAGTCAATTCGAAACTCGGCTCGCGTCGACGAAAGCTCTAGGACCAATACTATTGTAACGTGTTTTTTTCCTTCTACTTTTAGTTCTTTTCGATTTTCGTTATTTTTTGAAGTTGGCACTTTGAATTTAAAAAAATGTAACATACTTTTTTTCTTAACTAATTTACTTATCGAGCTGTGTGTTTGCGCAGAGTTTTGGATCGACAGATAAAGAATTGCGAAGAGAAAACACACAACTCGGCTCGAGCCGACGAAAATTTTACGAGCGCGAATATTTCAACGTTTTTTTGTTTTGTTTTTCCATTTACGTTCACACCTCTGCGCCCATCGATGTCTTCAAAAGTTTTCACCTTTGTTTTTTTCGTTCGCCTCTCAAAGTCAGTAAAAAAGTACGGCCCGAAGTATGAAAAAATGTACCTCGAATTCTCAGAAAAAGAAAAAATTACAAAAGCGTAAATCCCTAGCGAGGGCAGTCGACAGATTGATTCTTGCACCGGCGATCTTTATCTAACACAACGGGACAATAAACAGCGTCATAGAAGGTGGCCAACAAACACCTCACCTCCTCCTGCACCGACGATTCTTATCTTTTCATAATGACCCAGCGATAAACACCTCCGCACCAACTGTCCAAACTCATGGAGAACGATGAAGCAAAAAGGAAGAAAATTAATAAAAAAAAAAAAAAAAGAAACGAAAACACAAAGCACGTGCTTACATGGTGCGGACGACGGGTGGGAGGGTGACTCACCTGCGTAACAGTGATCACGTCCAGCCATGCGATGTTGCTTCTGTATGGTCGACAAGCTGCGCCGTTGTGCCGTATGGTGTGCGACGATCACGAACGCGCGACGCCGACTGAGCCCGAGTCAGCTTGCCATCGGTTAAAACGCTTAAAGCCTCCGAAGCGCGCGCAAGTCTCTCGGTCAAATAACCGGTGTCGTCCTGGCTCATAGTGAAAACACTGAGTTTGCATAACGTCTATCCTGGCTCTGCGGGCGTCGCGTCTCTGTGTGCGTGTGCGTTGCGCGCGCTGCCGAGAGAGGCGCAACGTTGCGCATGTCCGCCCGAAGGGTTCTCCTCCACCGCTCGTCGCCACCTGCTTCGCGATTTCCTTCCATGCTCTCCTGTCCGAGCACATCCGCTCACGCGTGCCCGAGCCCGATTGTTGGCTGGCCTGGAAAGTCGGATGACCCGCCTTTGTTGATCCCTCTCGAGATATCATCCCTTCGTGCACGCGCGCAGACACACACACGCTTGCTCGGAATTATTAGCCATCGAGGCGAACGACTCCTGTATTGGCGGAGGATCCGACGGGAGGACAGGGAAAAGCAGTGATTGCGCGACGAGGGCTGCGAACCAATTTACCCAGCGATAAAGGACCCGAGTGCGGCTTGCCAAACGATAATCGATTTTCAATCCCAACATTTTTAACCCACTCGACGCGAGCCCATATGACTCTATTCAATGATTTTTACCTGCTGGTATATTTTTTTAATAATTATATTTATTTATTATCATTATTATTATTTTTTGTTAATCTTGCTGCAATTTTTTGCGTTCCGCAGTGCACTGTGTTGGATAAATAATCAGTAATTTTGTTAGCTTCCATTCGAGCTGTTTGGAATCTCATCTGGGTAACATTTTTGTTCACTGATCTGTATAGAGCTCAATCAATGTTCCATGTCATAATATCCACGGATGTCCAATGTTCGGAGCTGTTCGATCGGCAAATGGCCGAATATTCAAATATTACACATTCCGCGAAACGAGAGCCCCGTGTTGATTTACATACCGACCCCCCGTCAGCACGATAATTAGCTGCTGAAGTACGCTAGTAATTACTATCGACGTCCGGTTAAGAATCCCGAGAGAGGCGAATAGCGAAGCGAATAATGTCCCAAGTACGCGGATTAGTAAAGAGAGTCGGAGGGTCTAGAAAATGGAATAGGTTAAATATTCGGAGGGGGGGGGGGGGGCAAATTTTAAACATTTGTTCAGAACTTTGTTTCGAACATTTTACACATTCATAAAAAATTTTGTTTTCGATTTTTTATTTTAGTTCGAGGTGCCCGTTTTGCCCCCGTCTCCCCTAAATTCATAACGCATGAGATATCTTGCATCGAAGCCCAGCTGACCCTTTTAGATCTTGCTCGATGCCCAGATATTGGTGTTGTCGATTTTTGATGCCGCGTACCAGTGTCTCGACACAAAAATCGACTATAGTTCAAGCAAATGTAACAATTAAATGATTATTTACGTATGATCTATCTTTTGCATGTAGGGGAGAGCGGGGCAAAATGGGTCAACGGGGCAAAACGGGGTTGTTGGGCAAAACTAAATTTTCCAATCATTTTTGGATCGGACAAGGTGGCAAAACTGGGCAGAAAAGCCTGATGTATTCGATAGGGCGAATTCGGGCATCCAAAAATTAATCCAAAAATTATTGGAAAATAACGTTTTGCCCGAAAGCCCGTTTTGCCCCGTTGCCCCGTTTTGCCCCGCTCTACCCTATATCAATTACTAAATATCGATAATATTTTAACGGTAAATGCTATTTTTTTTATCCATTATATTTATAATAAACCCAAATCTGCAGGCTAGCCGTTCAGTAACTGGGACGTGTCCAGTCATTGGTACGTTTACGTTACGTATCACCACCATCGAACGGACAGCCTCGTTATGGAGGCGCGGATTGGAGGCAGGATAGCAGCGAATTCGTTGATTATCCCCGTTCGAAATTTAACTCGTTATCCTGTCTCGCGTACACACAGAAGCTTCGTCTATGTGCATACGCAAGCGATGCCGGAACGCCTAACACGATCGATCACTCGTTCTCGCTGCCTACGATCAGTCTCGTTAAGGCATGATTATGAACGATTATTTTTTTGTTCCATTTTTTTTTTTTTTTACTACTCAAGCTCGAAAAAAAGTAATCGGGAGCCTTTCAAAGCTGGATAATGAGACGACGTGTCCTTTGTAACTGCGTTCTGCAGAAATAAGAAAAAAAATAAATCTCCGAAACGTGAGTCGTCGCTGACGAAAAGTCCATCCGCTTTTATTCCTGTACGCCGAGCCTTTGCCCTACTGGCAAATGACTAAGTTACTGCCGGAACAATGTACGTTCAGCGCATAGCGAGTTACATTGTTTCGCGAGTATTCCGTGCTCGTAATTAGCGTGGAATATATCCGGGAGACTAAAGGGACCTTAATGGAACTACTATCGATTACGAAGTTTCGGATAGGGAGGGAGGAGGGTTCTCCGGAGCGAAGGTTTCTCCCGTAACCTTCGACCAATTAAAAATGATAGGGGACAAAATATTAAAGTGTATGGCATTCATTTATTTTCTCTGAAATTGGCGAATGGTGTAAAATTTTCAAAGAATTCGAAAGTGAAAAAAAAAGTAAAAAAAAAATACAATAAATAAGTACCGACAGCGGTGGATGCGCGGTTGGCGCACGGCTCTGGTGGTCCCCCAGGTCAAGCTGATTCGTTCGCGGTCAGTACTTGGATGGGTGACCGCTTAGCCGTGCGCTAGCTGGGCAATTTCTTCTGAGACTTTGGTGTTTCTGCACTTTACTCAAGTGCAAAAATACCTGTGGATCAGTAGAATATGGCCGTCTGTACCGGCCCGGGTTTTCCGTAGTTTCCCCGTGTCCCTGGCAAATGCGGTACAGTGTAGTTAAGTCGGCTACGGACGCAACGGAAGTTAGGTAGCTTAGCTGAGTGCGGGTAGGGAGTGCTAGGGGGGAATCGGGATTGGGTTCCGTAAAAACCCAACAGGGTAGGGGAGCGCGTGGCAAAATGGTACACCGGGGCAAAACGGGATAATGAGACGAAACGCAATTTTCCAATAACCTTTGGATGTTGGCGATGGTGGTGCGTGGGGCAAAACGGAGTTGAAAATCCGGATGTATCGTTGGGACAAAATGGGGCATCCAAAGATCATTGGAAAATTGAGTTTTTCACACGCTGTCCCGTTTTGTCCCGCTGTGCCATTTTGCCCCGGTCTCCATACGGTGGAATTGGAACAACAAAAATATAAAAAAATATAAATACAATAAATACAATAAATAAGTAAAGCATTCAAGTAATAACCAGGAAATTAGTTAGAAATTACAAGAAATATAAAAATCTGTACTTTGGAGCAGCGAAAGACGAGACTGTGTGGTCGAGATCTTCGGGTTTCGCTGGAGCTCGAAACGAGCCTCGTGGCTATTTTAGTCGATAAAAAAAATTGAGTAACAATGAAGGGGTGATTATCGAAAATCGTTAGCGGGACGAGGAGACCAAAGTTTTTCCATTACCGGAAGTGGATGGACAGGCCGATTGGTTGATAGTGCTATATACGGCAGAAGTCTCGGTGGATCGAAGATTGAAATAAGTTACGGGGATGCTCGGCGGATGACGTCGCGGGGACAATTTTACCGGAGCTCCGAGTATTCCCCGGGATTGAACGTTAATTTTGGGGTTCGCGGAGGAGAACGGCGATCCACCGTCGGGTCGATATAGATATAGCGGATAGGAATCCGGTGGCCCTCAAGTGACGTTACTTTCCGGAAAGTTTAACGATTCTTATTTACCGGACCATTAACTTTTGACCCCACAACTCATAGGGAATAAAGGACGGACGGACGGAGGATGCCCCGAAGAGAAATTCTATCTCGTTCGTGCCCGCGACGTGAGAGGGATGATAACACCCCGTTGCTACATTGCACTCTCGAGGTTCGCACGGTCTCCCCCCATCCCTCTCACATTCACCCTCGCGAATTTCCTCCACTCTGCGTCTTCTCACATTCGCACGTGAAAGAAAACTTTTGAGACCCGAACAATGCCAACCTCGAGTGATTGTTACCCAAATGAGGAGAAATAGAAGAAAATCCGTAAAATTTACTACGATGAATAAATTGAAAAAATAAAATTCCAGAGGATTCGTCGTTCCTCTGTAATTCAAAATTAATTAAACTGCAATTCGCGCATGCCATTTAAAGAATAATTATAGAAATACAATAAATAAAATAAAATATGAAGATAGTAACGATAAGAGATAATGCATGTGGGCACATAAATTTTTAGAACATTGAATTTCTCACATGGTCGTTGCCTCGGATCGCTATTTTCGCCAATATTTCTCCGCTACATTTTCCACCTTTGTATAGGCTATGTAAGTTTTCTCAAAGAAGTAAAAATGCGAAATTCAATCGTAATGGGTGAAATAATTATAATCTCGACGAGACTGCATATCGGGGTCGGAAAAATCTTATAAATAGTACAATTGCAGTATTCCCCCACTGTTCGCTAATCTTAGTCGTCTCGCTACCCTCCCAAATATGATAACGAGCCGCGCTTTCTCTCCCTCTAAAGAAATGCTTTCTTCCATGTCGATCGTTCCCCTTTGAAGGTCCTTATTTTTATTGCGTTTCTCGTCTCTGCCTTAATCAGCGTGTGTTTTCCATCAGCCCAACGTACGCTGCTAATCGCCGTCGACGTCCAGCTAACAATCCCGAAAGAGGCGAAATGGCGATGCAAATAATAACCCAAGTACACGGAATTTAATCATTCATTAAATCGGTTGCGTATTGGGTTCGGATAATACAGTCTTATACATAATACAATCAGGATTCAATACAATTGCCCAATCAATCCCGCACCCCCCATTGTTCGCTAATCTCATTCGCCTCGCTACCCTCCCAAATACGATAAGGAGCCGCGCTTTCTCTCTCCTCCAAAGAAATACTTTCTTCCATGACGATCTTTCCCCGTTGAAGCTTCTCTATTTTTGTTGCGTTTCTCGTCTCCGCTTTCATTAACGTGCCGTGCCGACAGCCCGACGGAAGCTGCAGCGCAAATACACGCGGGGAGCGTAGATTGAGGCGCGTATAAAACATAAAATCGTCGTCTGCCCACCGTAGGAGTCGACGAATTTTCATTAGAAGCTTTTTCCATTCCCTCCGAGCGAAATGAAGCCACGAGTCACCTGCGGAGAGAGCGAGGTAATTTGCTTTCAAACATCAGAGAACCGCACGTACTCTTACACATGATCTCGCTACGGTCTCTCTTCCGATCGATCTCTTTGCCGAGTTCCAACGGTCGCAATTAACCGTAATTGAATGACATTCGCATTGGGCTCAAAGATCCAATATACTACCTTATCCCTGGCAAATACGGTTCCCTATAAATATACCGTGATGGAATGTATTCGATAGTTTTTTTTTTCTTCATTTTTTTCCTCCCGTATACGACGTATTCGGGTCAGATAAATATAGACTTAGTTGCATTTTACCGAGGACAGCCTCGGATCGCTGATAACCGATGTAATCGTGTAATTGTTCGGGAGGGAAAAATCCGCGGGCTGCTAATTGCATGGTAGAGAATGAGAAACAAATTAACCGAACGGCGCAGTCCCGCTCCGCAGCGACGCAGTGATTGGCCACTGAGTGGAGAATGACTTTGGAAACGTTGATGACTGAACTGAATACCCGGTATTTCTTTCGGAAAATTATTGACCAAGAGCTCGAGTCGTATGACAATCACTGTAACGATTAGCGCGAGAAAAAACAGTCAGCTTGAAGCTAATAATTACATTGGCGGAAAAAAATAAGAATAAAATAAGTACACGTCCTTGGCCGACAATATCTTCCGCCCTATAAAACCACAATAAAAGTGTCCATTTGAATTAAATTACTCGAAGAAATAAAAATTCACTTAAATACAACAAATCATTTTTTTTAGCCTAAACTATGTGCAAAACGTTATTGAATGCAGGAAAAGATAGAAGCGTGCCGATAACTGTACCTCGTGCGTTTACCGGAGGGCCAATCACTGCGCCGCTCAAGCGATGCGCGATAACGCGCGAGACGCGACGAGCAGTCCTGCATGGGGGTGAAGTGGGGAAAATCCATTTGCAAAGCTCGACACTTGCACCGACGAATAACTTAGGGCGTTTAGAGGCGCCTCGACGGCGAGATAGAGGGAGAGGGAGGGAAAACCGTGGCACGTGTGTTTTCGTATTACGTACTAAATCTACGCTGTCGTCGACGACCGCCAGCGACCTACAACCAGCACGTTGTAATGCGGGTAGGTAAACGCGTGGAGAAGCGAACGTTCGCGCGGGGAAAACCGAATGTACAAGCGCGCATAATAGTACAGATGGTACATGTGTGTGCGTTGCCCTATGCAACACATACACACTGTGTATAGGGCGACCCGGCTTTCGCCCCGTTCGCCTGCCGGCGAACGGGGCGCATCGTCGTACTCGAGATATGCAAAACAGGCAAGGCAGATAATTGTGTTTGAGTTTAGTTCCGTCGGTAAGCTTAATCCGCAACGAAGCTTTACGCACACGGCATTCACGGTACTACGCTAGATCGTGTTTCGTACTCGGTTACACGAATAAAAATGCACGAGACAACGAATGTCACCGAATTAACGCACGACCAAGTAGCACCAGCGATTCGCAAGTCCGAAGCTCGTGCGCGGTTTTTCCATTAAAAAACCCGCAAAGGCCTGGAATTCTAATTGAACGGTTAACCGGACCGACCCTCCCGTCCTCGAGGACTCCGGGAACGAGATAACAGTCAAGCGGCGGTCAAGGGCTGCTGGAAATGACGTTTTTCTAAATTCCATCGAGTTACATATAATATATATTTTGTTTTTTTTTTTCATTTTATACACTACGGTGAAATACATTTTTTTCGCGTCACTCACGTACATAGTCGTAAAAAATTATATCGCTGATATTGTGGACAGAACTATTTGTACTTATCTTTTGAACAAGATATTTGTTAAAAATGTTCTTTTTTTAATGTTTGGGGAAATTTAATTTTTTTTTGTCAATGAATTCAGTTTACAAGATGTTGTGTAGATGCGAAGATTTTATCGTCCAGGCGTGAGTGACTTGGCCGGGCTGGATTTTTCGAACGTTCGATCGTCACCACTCTCGTAACGTTCGTCCTAAATCTAAGCGTTTGATTATCACTGGAATGAATACATTGTGCAAAGGCAGAGGTTTCCGCCTTGATACGCGTTTTCGGACGTTCATGAGTTTCCTTTCTGGTTTTCTTTTTACTTTTTGTATTTTTTTTCCAATGCTGACACGACTCGACGATTGCAAATAATCGCTGCGTTTCGGTGGGAGAAGCGAAAAAACAGAATAAAGTTGAAGCTTAGTCATATGCGTAATTTACAGAAGAACCCAGGAAGCGATTAAAATTGTTTTAAATCACGAAACGTCACTCATATCGGCACGGTTTTCGCCTCGACGGTGCCTTTACAATTTTAAAACACGAAAAAATTTTTCTCGTCGACTAACAAATGAAAAAAAAACCACGCGTGCAATATTCGAAAAATCTAATTTGGAATTCGATTGCATCTGCCATAATGCGATCGATGAACCTCCGTATCATATCAACCTTGTTTTATCAATTTCTCTTATTTCACTTTCCACCCAAGAACGAAAGAGCGCGTTGAAAAATATATAGTCGTCGTAATTCGGCCGATCGAACATCTAATCCAAAGATCTACTTAAATCGATGTCAAGACGAAATATTTTATTTATTGCAGAAACTTTCGCGATAGTCTTTTGATTGTCTTATTATTCATCGAATAAAAAAATTGTTATCTATTCCTCTGCATCCTCAGCGTCCATGATACTCTTGAAACAGAACGGCTGGAACAAGTGACCCTGACCGGCGTAGAATTTGCTCATGAACTCGACCCTGGACAAAAAAAAAAAAATTGAAACACCACTTCTAGTGAATCCTCCAGCCAAATCTAATCACACTATGAAAGATTATAAAAAAACGAAATTCGTTTTTTTAAGCTCATTTTCTTTTTTACTCTTTTTAATAACACGTTAATAACTTTAAAAAATGCCTGAAAAATTACACAGATATAAAAATATCTGTGTATTTTTTTCAAGCATTCTTTTACTTATCAACTTTATGAACTTTATCAACGTTATTGACGCTGTTAACGTTGTTATTAAAAAGAACATGCTCCGTAACTCACCAGTGAAGTCGAAGTGTGTGCAGGAAAGCCGACAGACCCTCCATCATGACGAGTATAGCTATTGTGAAGAAGGACCACGCTCCAAATGCTACGAAGAGTGCGAGACTCCATATGAAATTACCCTCCTCGGCCGCCATACCCATGTGGAGTACTCGGTTCCACAACACTTCCGATAGTTGAGCGTGAGCGAGGGACAAGGCCCAGAGACGGAGGTACGAGGCGGTGTGAGAGACGGTCGACAAGACGTACTCGATCGTGTGGATGGCAGAGATGATCATCATCTCGCCAAAGCCGTCTTCCTCGCCGTGGCCACCGCCGCCGTGACCCTCGCTGTGCGAAGGTACCGACAGGGCTTCGCTTTGTAACTCGATGTCCTGACAAGCCGAGCCGTTCGTGTGCTTCAATTGTCACGAAAATATTTAGACGTATACTTACCACCTTTTTCGTTTCTAAGATCCCTCACGGTGTACCGTAAGGAAGCGTCTTAATAGTGCGCTTTTGTTCTATTTCAAACTTGATACGAGTGAAATTTCATTCTTGCTCACTTTGGATAATTACAACACACTGACAATGACTCAATTTGGTTGCATTAGTTCCCGTAGAAAAGCAAAATTAATTCGGCACTAATCTCCTTCAATTGTCGTTTCTCGGTCAAGCGAGTTTAATTTTTGTAAACACTTGTTCCACTTTTTCCGCTATTTGTTCCAAAAATTCCTCACGCTGCTGAGAAAATTTTAGAATCATGTGTTTAACATTTTTTTTCAACTGACGAGAGTGAAATTTCATTTTCGCTTATATTGCATTTATAACGACTTAGTTTGTTCGCTTTGGTAGCTTACTTGGTCGTACTTTTCTTAAACCAGCTTTCTGTTTGCTTTTACTCGAGGTTATGCATTTTTTAAACCCTTACTTGTTGGTTATTCCGCGGCTTCCGTCTGGTGAAGAGGGTGTAGAGCGGCTTGCCGAGAAGCATCACAGGTATGCAGACGAGTGCAGCAAATTTGAAGATCTGCTGTACAGTGTCCTGGCCAGTGAACATGAACTCTGAGCAGCCCTCTGGGGGATTCGCCGCATTCGAGAGCATCATATTGATAAAAGTTATGAGAACCGACGGTGCGCATGTTGGCGATGTTCCGTGCTCTGTGAAAAAAAATAACAAAATAAATACACCATTTCTATTTACGTACTCATTGATGGATCCTACGAGGTAAGCAAAAATATATTTATCATCTTCGATTACCGTTCGTAGCGTCGTAGATGATCCACTTGATGAACATTAAAGCCGCCATGTAAGCGAACAGAAGAACGAGGAATAACAATTGTGGTAAGAATTCGAACACCAGACTCGAGTATTTCTTGAAGTGCCTGAAAATTGAAATAACGAAAACATTGTGGATAAAGTAATAAAATTAATGTTACAAATGTGACTCGTTAAAGTCTGACTATTCGATCGGTGATGATATTTTTGTTTTTTTTTTTTTTATCGGAGTGAAAAAGATATGATCGAAAATCATCCTTGAGCTAATTTTTCTTTTTTTCATTGTTGAAACTTACACAATGTTGACGACGCTGACGCTGACACCGAAGATCATGTGTACAACGCCGAATATGATGGACAATTTCATTTTGTAAGAATTGAAAAATATTATTTTATTCTCAGCCAGTGCCCAAGTAGGATCCATTCCCAATGGATAAGGTGTCTGAGAGTAGTCGGCTTTTGCAGGATCCAACGTGAGTGAAGCGTTACCGGCGATATCAATTGGTTTCAAATGCGAGGAGTGCCAACTGGCCCCGAAGATGTTGACCGACTTTGAGAATATGTCGTTGTATATTATGCCCGTGTAGATCGAGAATAAACCCATAAGGAGGATTATGTAACGGCCACCGAAGAATATGTTCCATATCTCGCCGCCGCCCTTTCCCTGCGACAATTTCTTCTCCCAGATTACCATCCACGCACCGAACAGCGTCATTATCAAACCTGCAATAAAAAAACATACCCGTAAAATTCGACATTTTCGAATTAAATAAAGTGCACGATATCATACATTATCTGTTGTATCTCGTATACGTAAATAACAAAATAAAAAGTTGCATTAACGCGAGCTATTTTTTGTGAAAATAAATAAAAAACGGAGCAATGTAAATAGAGATCGATCGTCGGGGTAAAAAAATGTTGTCGTAAATCTCACCGTGTCCAGCGTCGCCGAACATAATACCAAAGAGAAACGGGAATGTAACGATAGTGTACAGTGCAGGATTGGCCTCGCGATAAGACGCCACTCCATAGGCGTCTATCAAATTTTGGAAGCCCCTTGTGAACTTGTTAGTCCTGTTGAAAGTCGGTGGATCCTCGTCGGTGTGGATTACGTTGAGAAAGGACGGTATCGAGCTTCCATACAAGCGCTGCAAAAAATCGGCCTTTTTAATCGACATAGAAATAGTTTCTATACAGGCAAATCAACAAAAAAAAAAACCAAATGTTATCCAGACCAATGGCGTTATTTAAACAGTGAGGACATATTTTACATGGTTATGCACAAAATACACCCAAGCCGATTTTAGTAACGCAAAACATATCACGGATATATTTTTGTCGGAGCAACAAAACACCCACCGATCCCTCGGTGAGACAATTCTGAACGATGGCAAGATCGGCCATCGGCACCCAACACTCGCCGATCAGACATTTCTTCGATACGTCCATATTGAAGAGATTCATCGTGTGATAAATCGCTTTCATCTTCCGGACCATTATGCTCCAGTTCGGTAACTCTTTGGCGACGTTGTGAAGAACTCTCTGTCGATGATCCTGCGTCTGGTTGAGGACCTGAAATGGGAAAAAAAAAAATTAATTAGCATACCGATAAAAAATTGATTTGTGACGGTAAATAGAATTTAAAAAATGTCGTACCAAATTGAGATCCTCAAGACGAGTACGGACACCTTTAACCATTTCCAATCTCTCGGCATGGCTGTTCGGGCAGGGATAGAGAGAAGCGTGAAAACCGCTGCAAACCTTTTTTATTCTACTCTTGAGTTGTTCGCCCTGGAAAAAGGCTACGAAGACGGTCTTGTATATCTCGTTCCCCTGTAGCAATTAATCGATTTCTCATTAGCGAAACGGTAGTAATTGGCCTCGTGTATCTCGCGGTTCTCGACACACAGGCGCGCGCGCACACACTCTCGTAAGCTCAGAGAGAGACTCATCGAGTATGATTCCGCACGCTCGTGTTAACGCCGCTCCGGCGGTTGTTACGAGCGATGGAAGAGACGTGGCCAGAGAGAATTAGAGAGGGACATGAGAGATATCGTGAAAATAGCCCAACGACAGGAAGAAGAGGAATGGGAGGGTCGAAGAAGCGAAAGAAAAAAAAATCGTAAGAAACGTAGTAAGAACAGCGTCTCACCGTGCTAGGATCTTCCAGTGGTTTCTCGAGTTCGGCCTGTCGGAGGAAAACGTTGCCACGAGAAATTCGCCAGAGCATACGCTCGAAGGCCGGCACTCGTTCACGATTGATTACTCCGGCCACGAATCTGAAGAGGAGTTTTCAAGTTGTCTGTACATTCTGACAAGCGTATATGGCACACTGTTGAGAGCTAAATCGACGGCAGGATCGAGCTAAACATCTTGGAGATATTTTACTCTCACTCAGCTCATTCGACACTATAAAGACTCCGAAAATAAACGATAAAAACCTTGCGATCATATGCTCTTTGATGGTATTTAATTGAAATGCGATCCAATAATCAATTAACTTCAGTAGTGAATTGACTTCCATACTGAAGTGTTTTCAATAGTGAGTTGACTTCAATACTGCATTGACTTTAATATTGAATTGCCTTCAATATTGAATTATCTTCAATACTGGATTGACTTCTATAGTAAATTAACTCAGATAGTCAATTACACTGAGAAAAAAAATCAATTGAATCAACACAATGGGTGCTTACGGGTGGCGAAACAAATTTTTGGTTGTTCGAACGAAATAATTGTTTTACTAAGTATTTTTTTTTCTCTGTGTAATATCGATACTGATAATCAATTAAAATCCACCCGTAAACGCACATTTTGTTGACTCAATTGATTTTTTTTTCTCTGTGTAATATCGATACTGATAATCAATTAAAATCCTTATGAATTAAGTTTCTGCTCCCATGATATTTGTACGATCTTCGAGCCCTCCGTTTAATCGAATATAATCTCATAATTTTCGGCATTAAAAAGAGAGGTAAAGAAAAGTCTATCGAGCACTTACTCGAGGCGTCCGCGACCCGTTGGGCCCGGATACTGCGGCTCCTCGTTAATAAGGGCCCTGGTTATCGAGTCGTTCGCTTCCTCCTGTGGATGCAAAAGCAGAAAAGAACCTTGATTCTTCGACTAGACGGTAACATCGATTACAACAATGAATGAATTTCAACGGGTCCGACGGCCGAGTTAGCTATTTACCTCTGTGAAGAAAACCTGTGTCTTCTCGAGTACGTGACGCAGCTCGGTGAGCTCGAGATAATTGCTCTTCAGATTGACAGCGTTGTGACTTAGCTCCAGTATGTCGTTTTCCGTTTTCTCGATGTGCGCCTGAAGAACAACGGAATTCATTGTACTCAACGATCGGATTATTGAAGCAATTTAATCTGCCACCGATAGATTATCGACGGATTATCGAATCTGCAGGCGCAATCGGTACACCTTCGTCTCTAAATTTTTTTTTATCGTACCTCGAGGTCGATGACCTCGCGTGGATTCGGCGCTCGTGGCAATTCCGTGAGATCCTCAGATATCTCGACGCCGTCCTTCTTCACTTCGGCCTCGATGTAACGAAGCTTCCTCTCCATCTCGTCGCATCGTCGAACCTCGTTGACGAATTTACGTTGAAAGTAGTTAACGTCACCGTTGAGCTGTCGCGATGAAAACAGAAAGAGACACATTGTTAAAATCATCGATATATCGAGGCCGCAGACTCGTTGATCAATATGAGTTATTGATAGCGCCATTAATCTTTTCTTTGTAATGAAGTGTTGTGTGTTTCATTGAATGTTATGATCATTTTTTTTTTTTTTTGGCTGAAGGACTTCCGTCGATGGCCAATTGGCAATATGCGATATGCGTGATAAGATCCGAGTTTGTTAGATATTAAAAATTGTTACACGTTATGTATAACGTTAATAAATTTACCACCGTTCACGACTATTATTTTCTTCTTCAATAATATTCGTCACTATTATTTGCAGAAAATAATAGTAACGAATATTATTGTGGAAGCAAATCTTCTACAATAATATTCGTTCATATTATTTTCTTCTACAATACCATCCGTTACTATTATTTTTTTCTTCAATACCATTCACTACTATTATTTTTTGCTGCAATAGTATTGCACTACTATTTTTTGTGGAAATAAATGTTACGAACTTTCTTATCTTTTTTAAATTCGGAATGACTTCCTACTTTAAATTAGCCCGTTATACGGTTACGTACAGGGAACGCTGCTTTACGGAAAGCTCCTTGGATCTCGAAATGCGTGAAAAAAAAAACCAAAAATTGATCGCGGAATTATAAGACAATGAATCGCGCGGGATCTCTCATATCATACGGGATGGGACTCCGGAGATTGTCAAATTAATTTTGTCGGGCACTCACGTCGCGAAATTGAACGGTTCCCGTCTCGCCGAGTTCCGAGACCGAGAGATAGGCCGACTCTGGCTGAATGAAGAGCTGGCAGAGGGCCATCTCCTCGCTTCTGAACATGCTCCCCATGTCTGATCACGTTTTTTTTCTGCCTGGAACAAACATAAGAAAAAAATTGATTTAAAAAAAAATCGATATTATTATTTAACACTCGGTAACATTTTACAACATTTTTTTTTCTTTTTCACCACGAAACGAAAAACTTCATGCGCGAGGTAAATAACATACTCCTGTATCTCGCTGCCTATAGGAACCCCATTTGATCGAAGCTCAACGCGATCGTCAAAACTACCGGCTGCGCATCGAAATTTTACACTTAATTTTTATCTTCGATAAAGCGTCAGACGAGTTTCCATTGCGAGAGCGAATGTGCCGACAAGCTCGTTCTACGTCGCTGTGTAAGCACACGACGCAAAGGCAGTCACGAGTTTCGAGATAGCGTTGGAAAATTGTACCTTGAAATTACGCAACGGTAACTGGCAATCAGATTTTGAACTCGCACGAATATTGTTACGGCAAATATTGCTCGGTAAAACGAAAGGTCGGTAGGTTTAACAAACAGCTCTCGACCACGAAAGTCCGCAATCTTTTTTTTCTGCTTTTTTTACAATGTTATTTGTTACCGGATTTTGCACAAATTGTAAAAATAGCAAGAAAATATTTATCGACATTTGTGGAAAATAAAACGTCTGAAAACTGTGGAAACCACTTTTACGACGAGCTATCTACTTGAAATATTTTTTTTTTTACCTACGTAAAAGTCGAACGACTTTGAGTCATTTCTGTCAAAGCTCGTAAAATAATCAACGATAATGACTAGTCTCGCAGGATGTTTTCGCGGCGGCGATTACGTAATTACAATAACGATTGTTTGCTAACAATGCCAGTTCAACAATTGTCCGTGTTGAAAATAAAAATCAAACAATTCCTTGGAATTTACAAAACTTGAGATAAATCATTTTTCGAATAGCGAAAGTGCTGAGAATAATGGGCGACGTATCGAGATCAGAAAGTAACATAATTTTTTTTTATCTGTCCTCCAGTCAAGTGGAACGCGAGAAATACCTCCGGACTGCTTATCTTAACCTGTAGGTCCACCATTCGAGCCACTGTTCTGCTATCTCCAAAATTCATGTGTAACGTTCGATTTGATTTACTTTTTCTTTATTTTCATTATTTGTTTTTTTTATGTCGCAAGACGTTTGCTCGGTGTCTGCGCAATCGTCGAGACCACGATAAGCGACGGTGCTCGCAGGTAAACAGGCCCGTCTTACAAACGCACGATGGTTTTCGGAGTGTACATGAATGCCGGCGGGGAGATGGAGGGAGTTTACCTCAAGATAACGAATACTTTCGACACACACACGCTACACAGTGAAAAAAAGTTTGTACTTTTCACGACACTTGTCCACAAACGTCAACAATTTTTCATTTGTTAATTTTCCGCTCGCACCATCCGTCTCTAGTTTTACAAACAAAAGTACAAACTAAATTTGTTAGTAACGCGGGGAATAAAATGCAAACGGGTTTATCACTTATTTAACAAAATTATTTTTACGAAACTTCAAGTTCTGATTTTACGAAATTATTTTTTCCTGTGCAGAACTCAGCGGCCGAGTTATAAAGACTTATTATATAAAGACTTATTATATCAATGGGTTTAAAAATAATTGTCGCAGGAGTGCAACGTTAAAAAAATTAATAAATACCGACGATTAATAAGAAACAAACAAAAATTGAGGAAAAAAGGGTCGAGAAGTTTGCGGAAGCTAATGGAGCTGTTTGGAATTTCACGAATACGCGAAATCATGGAAAACAATGGTGCGCTATTAAAAGCTGGTTTCATACCAACTGTCGTATAACTGTGCTGTGTCGAATGCTCGAGCGCGGGGAGTTACTGTTACGGCTCGGCATAAATGCACTAATGGAGAATCCGAGAGTGTATTAGTTTTCATTTTCTCCCGGGAATCGCTAATGAGAAAGGCAACGCACAGCGAACTCGCAGACACAATGTTTAAAGTGTATGCGGATAATTTTCCACTGTGTTCGAACTGTATACCGGTGAATCATTGTGAAAGTGTTCGCTGTTTGAAAATACGACGACAACGATGCTACGAAAATTGTAAGCACGATTTGCATAGCGTTACACCTCGGTTTTATCAGCTACGGTACTCTCGAATACGTGCTGAGAGTGCTGGGACCGAATTTCCGTGCAGTATACAAAGATCAATAAGACCTCGTTATTGGTTCTATGACGCCGAACTGTTATATATTTTGTTGAAATTTAACGACTAAAATGACATCTTTCTTTCAAAAGATTGAACCAATTATTTGCAGTATACGAAGTTGAATAAGATCCAGTTATTGTTTCCATTGCGCCAAACTGTAACACATTTTTGTTGACATTTAGAGTAAAAAATTACATCTCTCTTTTAAAAGATTAACTCTGTAAAAAAAAATTGTAAATTTAATGTACCGGACTGGAAGTTTTTATGCAAAAACTGGTACATTAAATTTAATGTACAATTACGATGAAAAATGAATGTACTTTTTCATTGAAATCAAAGTAAATTGTTATAATTAAAGTACTTTCATAGTAAATGTAAAGCAAATTGTTAAAAATAAAGTATTTCCAATGTTTTTAATGCACCGAACATTAATTTTTCATCACAATTGTACATTAAATTTAATATATCAGTTTTTGCATAAAAACTTCCAGTCCGGTACATTAAATTTCTTACGAATTTTTTTTACGGTGTGAACCAATGATTTGCAGTATAAAAAGTACAATAAGATCCAGTTATTGTTTCTGTTGCGTCAAACTGTAATACATTTTGTTGAAATCTATCGTAAAAAATTACATTTATCTTTTAAAAGATTGAATCATTGATTAGCAATGTTCAAAGTTCAATAAGACCGCGTTATTCATTCTATTGCGTCGAACTGTAATATATTTTGTTGAAATTTTTAGTAAAAAATGCCACCTCTCTTTTAAAAGATCGCATCAATGATTTGCAAAGAATTCCAAGCACTGAAATATTAAAACTTGTGTAATTAAAACTGCGGAAGTCTGATTTTTTTCTTTTCAGGATTTCGCCTATACGAATCCTGCACCGAAGCCCGATTTCCAATAATAGAGTTTCTGGCTTTATTGTTTGCCGCATCCGTAGCCGGATTGCAAATTTCATAAAAAAGGTGGATCGACGACAAAGTCGGAGTCCGATAAAAATTTCATAAGAACTGATAAGGTCGATCCAGTGTCGCGTATGCTTGTCTTCATCGCGATTATCAGTCAAATGAATTTATTTGCAACGTAAATTTGTACCATTTAAAAATTTAAAAAGCAACAGAAGGAACTAAATTTGAAAGTTTGAAAACGAAAATTTTCACCGAAAAAATTGTTCATTTCTTCTCAATAAAATACGTTCGGTTCTCAAAAAAAATAGACGATAAGCGTTTGTTAATTGTGGAGACCTTTTTATTTTATTTTTCAAAGTATCGACGATCCAGTGTCGGTGGCAATTTTGCGAGAAAATTTTGCAGCTCCGCCGAGCCGAGAAATCTTCGGGACGGAATTGCAAAATTTGAAAGGAATCTCTAACAGTGAAGGAATAAACTCGCGATGTACTATTATTGAAGAAGTCGGGAGCGCGCGTGCTTAACACTCGATATAAACGATTTGCCCCCCATCGAATAGGTGTGATTTTTCAATTTCACCTCGGCGCTCCGGGTGAACATATACGTATAACAGTACCGTGAATATAATACAAAATGTATAGTAATAGCTACGGCAAAAGGTTCCCTCCTAACGCTCGTATTGCGGATCGAGTCACGTACGTTTGTTCTTCTTCCTCTTCTTCCTCGTCTTATTCCTCGCCGTCGAGGTTTTGGGAACGACGGACACCCTCGTACTCCGAGCGTTGCCAGAGGTCGGCACTGCACTCCCAACTTTCGATATGCAACCGTGAGCGAACCGAGAGATATCCCGAAGCGACAGGTGAACTAAAGCGAGCCAATGCCGAGCGAGACAGTCACGAGTCTACGATCGGCCACCATTCAGAGGTACCCGGAGGCTCATCTTGCCTCGAGAGACTTCCACGATTATCGTCGAAAAGTGGGGCATATCTCGGAGCAATTACTAGCGACGAAGACCAGAGGACTCGGAGAGTTTTGTACTTTGAAAAAATTTACACTCCCGCACTGCGATCGCTACGAGGTGTTATTTTTTTGTCGTCTTTTTTTTCAACCAGATAACACCGCTCCGCGGTGATAACGCTCTCCCAGTACCACTTTACTGCCGTCGGAATGTTGATTGTAAATTGAAGAATAAAAAAATTCACGGGCGGGCAAAAGCGCCGTGCAACGGAGCTTCGCGAAGATCGGAAAAGTGTTTTTTTTTGCTTTTTTCTTCGCAATGTTGTTTCTCCGTTAAAAAAAAAGTCACGAGATGACACCGCCCTGCTGTGATAACGTTCTCCGAGTACCGTTTACTGCCGTCGGAATGTTGATTGTAAAATAAAGAATTCACGGTTCGCATTCCCAGAGAAATGTGTCGTGCAACAGAGGTTCGCAAAGATCGAAGTATCTTTTTTTCTTCGTTTTTCTTTGCAACGTTTTTTTTATGCGTTTTGCCGGATGACACCCTCTACGGTGATAATGTTTTCCGAGTATCACTTTACTGCTGTGGGAATGTTGATTGCGAATTGAAGAATTTTAGAAATTCGCAGTCCGCCTGTTCGGACAAAAAGTGCTGTGCAACAGAGCTTTGCGAAGATCGATGTTTTTTTTTCTTAATATTTTTTTTATGCACATTACAGCGCTTTGCGGTGATAACTTTCTCTGAGTACCATTTTACTATGGTCGGAATGTTGATTGTAGATTAAAGAATAAATAAATTGAGGATCCGCATGTTCAAACAAAAAGTGCCGTGCAACAGAGCTGCGTGAGACGCGAAGTACTTTTTTCTTCTTTGAAACGTTTTTTTCTTCTTCATTTTTTTAAGCAGATTACACCGCTCCGCGGTGATAACTTTCTCCGAGTACCACTTTGCTACTGTCGGAATGTTGATTGTAAATTAAGGAATTAAAAAAATGTACTCTCCGCGTGTTCAGAAAAAAGTGTCGTGTAACGGGCACATTTATATCCCTACCACTGACATCTCTACCAGGAAACATCTCTCTCCAAACAACGCTACCAAAATCTCTGTCAGAATGTTTAAAAAAACTCTACTGGACTATAAGACTAGACAGTAGTCCGGTAAATAAATACAGATAAAACTCTACTTCCGGTAGATTTTTATTTCAAGTCCGGTAGAATTTTGTTTTGAGTCTGGTAGAGTTTTATTTACTTTTTGGTGGAGATTTTGCTAAAGTTCTAATACGATACAGTTGCAATATGATAGAGTTCTAATACGATAGAGTTGTAATATGGTAGAGTTCTAATGCGATAGATTTATACTATGGTAGAGTTCTAATACGATAGAGTTGTAATATGGTAG
>JAPYZD010001971.1:0-23674 GCA_030522725.1 Ichneumoninae sp. B BG-2022a
GACCAAAGCAAATTTTTCGAAAAAAAAGTTCGGTCCGTTTTCGGTTTCCGCAACAGAAAAAAGACCAAATGCCAACAAAAAATGTACAGTCCGTTTTGTTCCCCAACGTACGTGTCCGTTTGCGGTTCATCAACTTGGTAGGGATCACCATAAGAAAAATATGAATTGTATTATAAAAGTATATATATACATATATTATAGTAATATGGGCAAAGACTAATATCACTTATTGCAACACGACCAATTTACGGGGTTTGTGTCGGAAAATTCGGTGTTGCATCAGATTCCTTCGTTCAATTGAACCGGAGGGGAAACTGGCAATGTTATACCCTCGAGATCTCCGCAGTAATTTATCACATGTGCTTACCTCCCACTCACACAAGTCACCCAACACTCCTCACTGAAATTATTTAAACGCAAATACTTAAACGCATATACTTATTAAATTGCAAATTATCTTTTTATATTTCGCCGGAGCGAAAGCGTCAAAAATTAGAACGAATTTTTATATAATATATTCATCCCCGAACGTATTTTCTGAACATAAAAAAATAAAAATAATGATTCATAAAATGCAAACATTTCCACATACATAAAACATGTGAATAATGACAAGGTATTACCGATACAAATTTTGGACCTAATATTTTTAAGCATTTATACATCAAACCAGAGCTGGGCAAATACCCTAAGTACTTGAAGTACGTATTGAAGTATCAAGTACTTGAAAGACTGAGCGTCGGGCAGTTCTTGAGTAGTGACAAAACTAAATTGCTGAAGTTCTGAGTACTAGACGCAGACTCAGTACGTGACACTTCAAAACGTACTGCAAGTATGTGGTGTATTTGCCCAGCTCTGATTCACACTATATTCTATTACAATGAAGTAATATGGTACGATCCAGATTTTCCTGTTCGCAGCGCCACTACACGGCATTTTCGGGAAGACTCACAATACACAAATTCCGACATCTTTCGTACCCACAGTTTGGTCTCGTTTAGTCTCACGTCTTAACATCCATATCGGCTTTATAACCTGTAATAATAAACCTTGTTTCTTCGCATATCAAATTTATTATTCGTTGTAAAAAAAAACCCAACTATGCCGAAAGTTGTTTCGAGAAGTATAATATGCTCGGACACGAAGGATCAGGAGGAATACAGCGAGGAAAAACCATTGCACACGTATTATTGCCTGTGCGGACAAATGGCTCTTATATTAGGTACGTTGCTTAAGTCTTTGAAGCATACTTTTTTTTTTGTTCAGCTATGAAGTTCCAAATACATTGGTTGGTTATTAGTGCATTCCGAATTGAAAGAGGTGTATGTTCTGTTATACAAGTTCCTTTCAAGGGTTAAGGTTGGGCCAAAAATCAACACAACCTCAAAATATTTTCACTCCATTTTTCTCCGAAATTATTTCATAGAATAAAAAACAATTTGCGTGGCTCGCTGCGTTAATCAAATACGAAGCAAGGCCCGCAATTCATCTTTCATTTTATAGAATCCTTTTGGCGATCAATGGCTTCAATATTTTATCTCTGTCTCTGATAATTTCGATTAAAATTACTTTCTGTTCTCTTTGTCCCGAAACAGATTGTGACATTGAGCGATTGCCTCTGAGAAAACGTGACGGCGCAAGGGTAATCGATGGAAGCAAGCATGCACACAAGCTCACTTGCGATCGCGACGAGACAGTCTATTTGAAACGGCAAGAAGGAATTGAAAGGCAACACAGGCAAAAGTGCAAGAAGTGAGCGCACTCCGCTGCAATTATTGCGGAAATTTAAGTACAGTAAAACTTCGATTATCCTAACCCTCCATCATCCGAACCCTCTATTATCAGACCCTTACGGTAGTCCCTGCGGTACAGGCAACTGAATCGAGTACCAAAATTTCGAAAACAGTTTGTACACATCTTAAAGGGATAATTAGTACAGACTAAGGTGGATCCAGATGAAAGAGATTTTACTTTACTCTTTATATAATCTAGATGCACCTCAGCCCGCAAAAGTGTCTGCTTCAAAATGTGTACAAACAATTTTTGAAATTCGGCTATACGATTGACTCAACTGTACCGCACGGACTACCTCAACACGTTCAATTCGAGCGTCTAAACTGTTATCGTTCCAGCTATATCGTAATTTTGATTTAATCGATTTAACTCTAACTGATAAATGTATATCCAACAGATGCGGCCTCCTGCTGTACTACAAACACGATCCTGGATCGAACATAGTCTTCATAGTGAAGGGTTCCGTGATAAAGAGCTCCGGCGAGGGTCCCATGACGGATATATACAATCAAGTCGCAGTTGAGAAACCCAAGAAAATCATGGTTACGAAACACACAAAGAACATGGGAAAATTCAGTTCTGTCACCGTGTCCACGATAGACGAGGAGGAGGACGAAATCGAAGCGGTAAGAATTTTGTACGATAATTGCCGCTTTCACATCCACCTATGAAAATGATTACTTTATAATGACGGATTAATGTGATTGATCCATTCTGTCAGATGATGTTAGTATCTGACAGAAGGAACCAATCAAATCAATCCGTCATTAAACATAATCATTTTAACCGCTGGATGAAATGCGCCAAATATCTTCAGCTTCGACCCGTTCGTATTTTTATGATCAACGAAACTACGAAACCGGGAATCGAACCGTCGACCTCCCACATAGAATGGAAATTTTTCTAAAAGGTTTCAGATTTTTTTTTTTTTCCAAAATATTGAAAATATTTGTGAAATGTTTTAAAAACGTTTTGAAAATATTCATCGTCCGCTCGTAAATCTTACATTCAAATGTTTCAGAAATATTACAGATGTGTTGAAAGATTAAGTATGTTTCTAAAATACTTCTGAAACATAGTGATTAAATATTTTTGATTTCGTGTTTCACCGAAATTTTTCATAAGATTTGTAACATTGAAAATATTTTTTAAATGATTTCAAAATATTTCATGCTATATGGGATTATGTCTAGAGGCGAGCATGCTAACCGACTCGACTGCAGATTATAAAAACTATAATTGTTGTTCACAGCGCGAGGTAGCCGATTCGTACGCGAACAACGCTCGTATAATCGAGAAACAGCTGGAGAGGAAGGGAATGAACAAACGAAAGCCGAACATGCCGCCTCCCGAGGCGGATCCGAAACGTCCGAGAGGAACGTTGCTGGACGTATGACGACCTCCCGTGTTCGCCTCCACAATAAAATAAAGATTTTTTTTGTATATTTATATTGAAATTATTTATTAACATTACATAAACGTAAATATTGAAAAATATATAAATGACTAGATACAAATATTGCGTAGAAATTTACATTGCAAAATATAATGATAAATAAATATAACAGCTACGTACAATAATGCAGTGGCTTTGCCGGATAAAAACTTGTCCGTCGATTAATTTAAACGCGAGCAACGAGCTAACTCTGTCGCCGGGTAATCGCGATCCACGAACATGCCCGCATGAGACTGTGGTTCACCGATTAACAGGCAGCAACGCGGGCGAGCGGTTGTCGTGAGCCCGATAAATGCCAACGGTTCGTCGCATTTTTAATACGGCAAAAATCTATGCGGCCCTGCGACGTATCGAGTTTTTTAAATAATAATTCGGTTAACCAGAACCTGGATCGGAGTTGAGAAAAAAAAGAAAAAAGATAAAAGACGAAGAAAAAAAAATGGCAACACGTTTGGGATCTTTAACAGAAAACACAGTATTCGGAATATCATTGGAAACAAGCGTAGCACACGGTTGTTGGAGATCTACAAAGTGAATTCGCTTGATATGGCTTGTCGCGACTGTCGTTACAAAGTTAGCGGAGAATAAACTAACGAACTATTTTTTTTTTTTATAAACTGGCCGTGTTATCGATCTACTGACTACCGGGTACGCAGCGTAGAATGAACTACTTGACACTGATGTATTAATAACTATTAAATCGTCTCCAGGAGCGGGGGGGTGAATACACAGATAATTCAGATAGATCGTGTGTCCGCAAGGACAATCGTTACCTTCAATTTTTAGCCTAGTTGTGCAACGATTTTTTAATTTTTTTTCAATTAATTCAATAAATTAACGGGATCCTACGCGAGTAAAGCCGCGAACGGGACGTTCTGCAGTTTACCGACAGGCTGGAACATTTTTAAATAACTCTTTTCTTTTTTATAAAAATCATTAGATCGAGGGATTTACGTCTTAAGATAAATAGCCACGAGGATAGTCATTATCGAGATTGCAATTACATTCATAGCACACGCTTTTTTTTTTAACTATGCCTCTAATAAATGCGTTCGGAGATTTTTAACGATTTTTCGCTCGACGATAAACGGCTATTTATATTGCCCTTTCTCTGTCCCTCTCCCTCCCTCTCCCAACGTCTGAATTTTTATAAATTATCTTACACATAGTACGATTCCCCCAACGGAATTATCACTTTCACGACGACGATTATCGTCGTGTTTTGTAACCGACTGCAATCGCTCGACTGTGCAGTTAACTGTGTGTGTTCTTTTTTTTAAAACAATAATCTTTACCTCCTCTCGTCCGATTAAGAGCTGCTTATCTGAGCGGTTTTGATGTCCGCCTTTTTAAGTATCGTTGGCTCATCCTTGAGAAAGGTCCCGGATCTCGAACCGACCGTCGGTTGTTTTGGAGCCTCGCCGTTATGGCACTTGACCTTACCTTTCTCCTCCGTGCCTTTGGCCGGTCTCTTCGCGGCACTCGTTATTCTGTTCGTTCGGTGGATGCCGTTCGACTTCGGCGAAGATCTCTTGCTGGGACTCTCGGTGCTCGGCTGATTCGACAGGGTTTCCTTCTTATCTTTCTTGACGACCGACGAGGCGGCGCTCGTCGCTGTGGACGACGTCACGCTTTGCTGCCTTTGGCTCGGTCTCGATGCACCGCCGTTTATCGATTTGGCCGGTACGTCGGGAGTCTTTGCGGCGTCCAAGAGATTTCTGCGCAAATTCGGCGAGCCGTGATACGCCGAGATTGCCGCCGCGCGATTTCTGCTCGCCGCCGTCGAGCATTCCAGCGTTCTCGGCAATCTGCGTCCCACCGTCATCGGACTCTTCTGTTGCATCGGCGGTGACGATTTCTTCACCCGATCGTACGCCTGAGTCTTGTTCGCTCCGGCTCGTCCCATCGTCGGCGAAACTTTTTTCGAAACGTTCGATGACTTTGGCGTTGTCGCCGCTACGTCGCCCATCAGACTGTCGGTCGACATCGACGTGTCCATTTTTCCGGGTGGTTTCTTCTTCATCGCAGGTTGTTGTTGCTGTTGTTGCTGTTGCTTCTTCGGCTCCGCCAGAGAGTCGGCCGATAGGCCGATATCGGCGTCCTTCTGCTTCAACGACGGAGACTCCGGACGAGTTATACCGCAGCTCTTGCTGAGGGGCTCTTTCTTCGCGGTCACTCTGCTGCTCGTCGCTTCCGCCAGGCTGTCGGACGAAAGAGCCTTCACGTCCTTCTTTATCGGTAGCTTCATCTTTGCAAGTGGCTTCTTGTCCACCGCTCGCTTCATTGCTGGACTCGACGTGCGCGACGAGTCCGAAGACGAGATCATTATTTTTCGTCTCTGCTGGACGATCACCCGCTCGTGCTGACTCTGCTGGCCCGTCTCCTTCGTCACTGACTTGTTTCGAGGCTCCAAATATCTCGATTTTACCTGCAACGATAATAACAATAACATTCATAAAATACTAATAATAACAATAATTGATCATTCCTAAGAATTGATAATAATTAATAATTAAAAGAGTTAAAAATTAGACCTTGGATTATTCAAATGATTGTATGAAATTTTATATGAATTGTATGAATTAATAATAATAATAATAATAATAATAATAATAATAATAATAATAATAATAATAATAATAATAATAATAATAATAATAATATACAGCGTATTATATTACTTGTGAGTCGAGAAGACGCACCTCCAGCTTATTAGGCCACGATTTTGGTCTGAGCGCCGCCGCCGAATCGCTCACTTGTTTCTCCTCCTGTGGAATTTTTCTCTCGAGTGGATCACTCTTCGGTTTGATAAGCAGCGGTTTCTTCACCTGCTGAGTCGTGCTCGGCGCGCTCGCCGTAGTTGTAATCGTTGTCACCTGTTTCGTAGTTTTGTCAGTGTGCTCGGATATTGCCATTTTCACGCGACGCAGGTCCAAGCTTCGACTGGCCGAGGTTCTGACCGACGGAGCTCTTGGTTCCTAGGGCATTAATACACATTACGTTAGTATTCCATTTTTTCGAATTGTTTCATTCAAACTTATATCGGAGGACATGTCAAGTGCAGAAACATAGACATAAAAAATGAATTTATATGTTATATAATTTTTTAAATTACTGAAATTTCTGTAATTTGCCAAATTACAAAAGTTTCTCTACGAGCCTTTAATTATATCATTTCTTTATATCGTTTCAATCGAGAAGGGGGAAATATGTGAGACATAATTCAAGCTCCATCGGGAAAAGATTATTCCTCAATTTGGATACATGGATGAAGAAGTTC
The DNA here is from genome assembly GCA_030522725.1 of Ichneumoninae sp. B BG-2022a. Classification (NCBI taxonomy): domain Eukaryota; kingdom Metazoa; phylum Arthropoda; class Insecta; order Hymenoptera; family Ichneumonidae; species Ichneumoninae sp. B BG-2022a. The sequence continues at coordinate 6,531 of JAPYZD010001971.1, forward strand.
ATCTTTTCCTGATGGAGTACACATTCCATATATTTGCCTCCTCTCGATAGGGACGATAGCAATAAACCCTATACACAAGAAACTAATTTTTGTGTAACATTTCCGTACGCGATTTAAAATCGTCTTCCTTACCTTAAGAAAGTTTGAATGCCTCGACGGACGTTTCAGAGCTTCGTGCGGCAAGATGACGAGACAGGCGAGTTCCTGAATTCTTCGTCTCAGCTCGAGATCCATCTTGAGCCAGGTGGTAGTTCTCGCGGCTCTGGAGGCCTCCTTGACCAAGCATTTTTCAACTCGTGATTGAATCTTTCGCAGAAAATCGATGAACAACGGACCCCACGGCGGTTTCGCCTGAGGCTCCTCGACCTGCGTGGCGGCGAGCATTTTGTTCAATTTAGAGTAACTCTTGCAAGCCTGGTCGGGTGGCAGACGATCGGCGGCCGCTAACAAATTGTCCTCGAGACGACTGATGTTCCACGTGAGATCGCGACCTAGAGCTTGGAAGTTCTCGTTGCTCAATACACCGGAAAAATTTTCCGAAATAAACTTCACCGCGGTCTCCAGAAGATTGGAGACCATTCTGAATACCGGCTCGGCCCATCGAACGTTCGGCAACGTAGCAAGAAGCTTGTCGCAGTCCATCATCGTTTGGAGCACGTTGTCCGTGGACTGAAAATAATAATAAAGAAACGGATAAGTTTTTATCATTCGAAGAGCTCGCTCGAGATCCGAGACGAGTTTCGTTACTGTTGCCCACCATGTGCACGATGTGCTGATGATAACATTTGTCCATGAGTTCGCGCGGCAACGTGGCGAACGCTTTGCAGGGCCAAATTCTGACGAAGTGTCGCGTTATCCAACGCAGTGACTTTCGATATACCTCGTCGAGACCATAAGCGGCCGCGAGAGGCATGCACTCCAATACACCGACCGAGCACACTTGGCAAGGTTTGTGAAATAAGTGACAATATTTAACTTTCAGCGTGTACCCTATTACTTCCTTGAGGCCTTCCAAACAGAGCATGTCCGCCAGTGTCGCTAATTCGACGATACTAAGCGTTTCCGGTATGTTGCTTTCACCGCTGTATATGTGGCACAGCGCGAAATGCACCGCGTTGTACGAATACCTGCAAGAGATTAGTGAGACAGTCGATTTATCAATTACCCTGGGTGACGTGGATACTTTAATGAAATAAAAGGAAAAATGTGCAAAGTACTTTGCACGAGGTTTCCTCATTTATCACAATGTTGCGCATAACTTTCTCTATGAGAAAGTTCGTTGATCGATTTTGGCTTCCGCGTAGAGGAAGCTGTGCGGAAAATTATAATAAATGAAGAGGCCATGTGCATAGCACTTTTCAATTTTTTCAAATTTGGTTTTACTTGTTTTGTACCGGTTATTGAAATTGATTTTACTTATTTTTCGTACTGTGCTACCGGTTATATCTTCGATGTATGGCTTTCGCAAACGCGAAGAATGTTTTTGGGACGTTTTGGAACATTTTGAACATATTTACATGCAAATCTTGAGAAAAAAAATTAATGAAAACAAAGCTTCCTCTATGAGGAAGCAAAATAAAAAATCGTACCCTTGAAGGGAAATAACATTGCCCGCACTCTCGATCCATCCACCGCTCAGTATAGCGGCGAAATACTGGCAACGCGAGCTCAGGATGCATTTGTGGGCTCTGATTCTACGACCGGAAACGTCTATCGTAACATCAGGATTTATCTCCTCGAGGAACATTCTGAGTAAGTCCTCGCCCAGCCGGTTGTAGGGCTTCGTCACGCCCATACTCGAAGTCTCTGTTTCCTCGGTACTCACGTCTGAAATGAAAAACGGTTTTAAAAAAACGCACCAACGAAGTATTGACAATTCTCGTATATATTCTGAATTATCACCTCGAACGTCTCGGACTTACGGGTAGAGTCGCCTTTTTTGGGAATTTTCTGGTGTATTATCAGGAATTTTTTTGTCTCACAATATTAAATTCTTGGGGCAGTGTAACGCGTTTTTCACGAAACCAATGCACATATTGACTTAAAATTTCGAGTGCTTATTAAGAGCACATCTAGCCATCGTCTTGAATATAGACAAGTTTCAACTTTGAACATTACTATTTGTAGGGAAGTAATGAGTTGTACAACAGAAATTGAAACTTTTCAAATAAAAGTTATCAAATTAAAGAAATACCGATCGGAGTTCAGACGATAGAGACTAATCTTCTGATTACGAATATGCCTGGATTTTCTTTTTCAGAAATGCTTTTTCAATGGTAATCCAGGTCGTAAAGCAGCAGTTCTACATCGCAGCTTGCACGAGCTTCGGGATTCAATATTGCGTTCCAAAAAAAATTCCCCCATTACGTAAAAACATCAATAAAAATATTCACGCAGTTTTATTGCAACAAAAACAGAAAAAATTCTTAAAAAAAAATAATTTCTGATAATACACCTGAAACTGCCCGAAAAAGAGACGACTCAACCCTCGAATCATGGACAACTCACCGGCTCCGGAGCGACACATGCTGCTCTGCATACTGCTCAAGTCGGACTCGGATATAATGCCCTCGGCCTCGCAGTCGCCGTCGTCAATGGGCGACTTGTGCTTAGCCGGAAGGGACGTGCTCATTATCGACGTAAATTTACGCGGCAACGTTCTCACCGGACCGTTGCTGCGATTCATGGCGAGTTTGCTCTCGACCCACGAGGTCTCGGGAATGCTGTTGCTCATTCTGTAAAGCGTCCTGTCCTCCCTCGAGGAGGCAACGTCTGTGGTGCGCGAGCGCGACGGTGTCTTATCGAGGTCCGAGAGTCTGACGAAGCTGGATGTCGTGGCTTTGGCCTGGCCCTCCTTCGAGCCGCGGCTCGAGCTCTTCGTGTCCTTCCTCGAGACCGGCGTGAGACTGTCGCTCGAAGTTCTCTCGAATTCCCCGTACTCGGGCTTCTTAAGCTCGGACTCAATTTTTTTGATGGTCTCCGTGAGCGACTTGTGAGTCTCCGAGACTTTGCTCACACCCGAATGCTCGGCCTGCAGTCTCTCCGTGTAAATCGGTATCTCCCCGTTGCGTAGATCGTCGAGATCGAAGTCCTGATTGTCGCTCTCCGGCGACGGGCCGCTTCCGCTGCTGATGTCGAAGGTCTCGCTCTTTCGAGTGTGGCCCTCGGTGCTCTCGGTGCCGGTCTTCTCCCAAGCCGAGGGTTCCGAGCACTCGTCCTCGTAGATTCTCGCCTCGGGAGCTTCGGCGCTCTCGACCACGCTCGCCGTTCCGAGCTCCTTGTAATCGCGCTGCTTGACGCTCCCTCGAAGATCCTCGTTGCCGACCGTCTCGACGTGAGAGTTCGGCGGCGTGTCCCGGACATCGTACTCGAAGACCTCCTCGGTCGAGGTGTTCCGACTGCTCTCGAGCTCGTTCAGGCGTCTCGGTGTCTGGCCGTTGAGGGTGTCGGCTCTGGCCACCTCGCTCAGCGAGTGGCTCGAGTTGCTCGACTTCGTCTGCAATTTTCTGAGGTCAGCCCGATCGACGGACACGCTGTGAGCCCGCTTGTGCTCCCGACGCACGACGGAGTCCTTGCTGATCCCGTTGCCGTTTCCCTGCAAGTGGGTCTTGTCGACGTTCCACGAGTGGCGCTGGAAGGCCGGCCGGGACGACGACATGGCGCGTCGCCGCACGACCGGCGAGTCCGACTCTATGAACATGAATACACCGGGCTTGCTTCTCTCGACCCCGCTCGAACTCTGCTCCTGACCGCTCTGATCGACCTGGCTGCTGCTGCTGCTCTCGCCCGAATCTCCCCGTTGCAATTTGCTCCTCAGTCTGGGCTCGGCGCGTTTGTCGAGCGGCCTCGTCCCGCCGTTGCCGCTCGCCTTTCCCTCGTCCTCGTTCGTCCCGCCGGGCTCCTTCAGATCTATGAACATCGAGAATATATTTTTCCTGTCGCAACTCTCTCCGGCGCTTCGAGTCTTTCCGTTGCTCTGCGACATTTCGCCGTTGCCGTTCCTCGATCGTTTACCCTCGTCCGATATATCGACGAAAAATTCGCACGACTGCTTCGCCGGCTCGGCGGTCGTCCTCCTCGGCTGCGGACACGGAATCGCCCGCGACTCCCTCGGACCGTCGATGTCCTTGAGATTCACGAAAAAACCGAGACTGCTGTGCTTGCTCTCGTGGGCACTGGAGTTCCGCGAGTTTCTGTTGTTCACGCAGTCCGACGACGAGAAACTCTGTGACATGCCGGTCTGACAATTGCCGATGCTCGACGATTTTCCGTTGCCGTTTTTGCCGCAGTCGCTCATGTCGACGACCCAGGCGCTCATCGACGAGGCCATTCGCGTCGTCCTCGCTCGATCGCGGGGCGGATCGTTCGTCATCGTCACCGAACCTCCGGAGACGATCGGCGTCGACTCGGTCTTTCGATGAACGATCGGACTGTCGGTCGGCTTCGTGTAATCCACGCTGCTCGCCCCGCCCGACACTATCGGCCTCGTCTCGTCCCGCTTCGGCCTCTGACCCGCGCAAGTTATCGACGAACGCCTCTCCCTCTCGATCTCGCAGTTGAGCGTCACGGGCAGGCTGTTGCAACAATTTTTCGAACCGCCCTCCGATTCCGAGAAACCGTCGTCGACCGATAGCTTGTCGCACTTGATCGCCCGCGAATTCGTCCGAGGCTCGCTGGCGATGCTGCTGCAGGCCGATGAATCGTTTCCGGCGGCCCACGAGGTGATCACCTCGGGATACTCGCGCGCCAATGAAAATTGACCCGCCGACAATTTAGTCTCGGCTACGCTCGGTGTCGAGAGCAAAAAATCTTTCCTCGATTTGTCGACGGGTTCGTTGGTGTCCGCTAGAAGAAGCAGCGAGGCCGTGGTGTTCTTCGCCTCGGCGACGTCGTTGTTGACGAATATCTGCTGACTCGTAGTTATCATGGTCGTTGAGACTTGAGGTTTTTCTGAGGTAGTCGAGTAGGTTATCGTCGAGTACTTTACGCCGGTGTGCGGCATGTCGACGGATAGTTTAGTGATTACTTGGGTGACAACTGGGGCGCAAGATTTCTCAACCGGCGTCTCGAGGCTCAGATCGCCGTCGACCCGGTGTCCCGAGTACTGAGGAATCGAGCTCTGGAACAGCAGGTGGCCTTGCCGACGCTCGTACTCCTGACGCAGAACCGAGAGCTTCTCGTCGTTCGGATCGAGTTCGAAGGTGTTTCGTCTTATGAGGGATGGTTGTCGAGCCGGGTCTCGATCGGTATCCTGCGTGACCGAAGTTTTGTCTTCGGCGATTTCCGTCTTCGTAGACGAGCCGGCCTGCTTGGCGCTCGTGTTGTTGTCCGAGCACGGCGACGGATGCGTACTCTCGCCACTGTCGGCCTCCTTTATCTCGACGACGAGAGCCTCCTTCTCTATGCCCTTGTCCGATCCACCGTCCGATTTGTCCTCGGACATGGAATCGACCCGCTTCACCTTCCGCGGCTCGGTCATCGGCTTCAAGTACTCCGTCATCTTCAGCTCGCGCTCGAACTCCGCGACCCTCTCGTGACCGTCCTGGAGGCTCGACATCTTTCTCGCTGTGAGCTTGTGACTCTGCTCGTCCTGCGCGGCGCTCGACGCCGACGATCTGGTCGGTACGTAGCTCGACGATGTCGATGTTAAAATCGGCAAGTCTCGGGTGTCGCGGCTCTCCCTCGTCATGGCGTTGTTCAACGCGGCGTTTATCTCCTCCTCGGAGTCGTTGAGACTCGAGGCGTCTATGAAGTAATAGCTACTTATGCTAGAGGAACTCTTTTTGAGGGCCGGATCGTTGGAGTGCGAGAGCTCGTGACGAAGCTCCTCGACGGTCATGCTTCGAGCCTCGGGGTTCGGACAGAGTTTCTCGTCGGGTGTTTTGCCGAACGACTCGTAACGATTGCCGTCCCTTCGGGGATCCGTGGTCGTCGGCGACATTATCGTGGGATCGACGAACTCGAAGGAACCCGTCGGGACGAACGAATTCGTGTGCTCGTTCTCGTTGCTGCCGCAGTCGGACTCGTAGAACGGATCGCTCAGTACTTCGTTCTCGTATCGTGCGACTTGATCGGCGATCTCGGCGATCGAAGCGGTTTCTCGCACTTCCTTCGGCGGAGGGACAACAGCGACGCTGTCGACGGTCGTCGAGTTGGAAGAGCGGTACGCATCGCGATCCGGTTGATCTGGTTTCGCGGACGAACAACCGGCACCCTCGTCCGCATGCCTCGCGCCACTTTTTGCAACGGCCTCGATGTCCCGCCGGCCGCTTCCATCGACGCTCGAAGTCGCTCGGTAAACCGAGCCGCACGTCGATTTTTTGTCACGAGACCTCTCGACCTCGCCGCTCAGACTTATCTTGATAAAATCATCGTCCATTGATACGTAATCGGTCCCGTGCGACTCGTCAAAATCCGTAACCGAGGTCTCCGATTCGGTATTCTCCTGCGGACTGACCGAGCCGGTCTCCAATCCGGAATCTGCCATTTCCGACGCGCCTGGGCTCAGATCGTCCGGAACATCCTCCTTTCGGTCGCTCGTACTACTCCCGAGATCGAAACTCGAGTACGGCAGATTCTCGCATGTTCTGTGTGAAGAAAAAAAAAGAAAAAAACACTATAATTCGTAAAATTTTCGTACGTGGCGCGAACGGCGAAAGTCGTTTTATGTGTTCTCAAATATTTTTGTACTATTTTTTTTTTTATAATAAAAATATCCCACCTTTCCTTAGGATAAAACGCGTACTCCGCGCAAGGGCTGCCCGTCAGTACGAAGTTACTTTTGACACTCAAAATCAATCGTACCAGAAGCTGCTCCTCTCGATTAACGTCCAAATTACTATACAAGAGCCTGCGGTGGATGAAAAAAAATAAAAAACATAAAACTTTCATCTCAAAGGAAATTCGAAGAGAATAAATCGCTCATGGATTTCAGATGGAAGAAATTTGGTGTGTGCTTGGATTGTTAATTTGGATCGTTACAAAACTACTGTTACCATTAAAATTACTATTATTCAGTGAATGCAAAGTTTACCAATCATGCGACTAAGAGACGTCGATCATGCAAAAAATTGTTTTCTAATTAATTAATAAAATTTTGAAGCGTACCTCGCAAAGTCCGCTAGTCGTTGAAAAATTTCTCGCGTCTCGATATAGCATTTCGTTATATTGTTACTATGTACAAAGTACGCCCTGAGAGCCTCGTACAGGCTCGGCGATCTCGTTTTAACGATGCACGCGTTAGTTCTTACAAAGCTACAGCCGTGGATTATGTAAAAGTCTGAATGCCGACACTCCGTAAATATGCTACAATGGTAAAAAAATGTACTCCTGTGAATTATTGGGCAGGCTTCGAGGAACACGTAAATTTTGATCCGTGGGGCAGTGTTTTATGTGCCAGGGAAATATATATATGTGTACGGCAAAGAACAACCATTTTAGGCAACATATAACAATTTTTTTTTTTTTTCGTTCTGTTTACCGTACCTGAAAATATCTCGTTGAAGGGTCTGAACGCTTTGTAAATAAGTACGTTGGCTCTCTAGTTTCTGACGCCTCTTGAAACAGTCACTCAGGGGAGGCTCAGGAACAAACGTAGACGGGCGACGACGTTGGCGTTGGTGGCATGACTTCGTGCGACCTTTGTCCAAACTTCCACCTTCTTTTTTGCTGCCACCGCATCCAGCCATGAGGCATGTCTACTCTTTCATGCTGGTCCACCTTCCGAGAGAAAAAAAAAAAAAATTGAATAAAAAAAAATTAATAAAAAAAAGAACATCGTTTGCCTCAAACGTTCGGGAGATTCCAGGGGGTTTCCTTTCCCATGGTGACGGTACATTCCATGGATGTGCATTAAAAGCAAAAAAAAATTTCAAGGACAGGAAACGCAAGGCATGGTTAATTAGTATTCGACGCATGACGCGTCTCCGACTCCACAGAGAGTGGCAACTGCAAAGCAATTTTTTTTTTACTTCTCTTTTTTCTTCATTTACATTATATACGATTCTCGATGCAGAGATAGTGTATAAAAAAAATCATTGTCTTACATTCTTCTTTCGTTTAAATTTACGATCGTCGATGCAGCGATAGTGTATGAAAATATATATATGTATATCTATATTTTCTTTTTTTTCCTTCACATGATCTACGATAGCCGATGCAGCGATAATGTAAGAAAAAAAAACACAATTTTGGAGCATTGGCTCGAGAAAATACGCGAGGCTTTGGGCGTTCCAATATCGTCCGAGAATTCGAGACTTTTGAGTAAACCCGTAAGTCGGTATGGTATTTATTTATGTTAACACGGAAGCCGAGTAGACGAGAGTTACGTTGCACGGAAAATAAACATGCGGGCCCCGCGCCGCAGCGGTCCGTGTTGTATAATTAAGTCGGTGCGTTTGTAACGAGGGAAGAGTTTCTCATTTAACAAATCCACCGCCTTTGCCGCGACGGTCATCCGGCGCGGAAGAGGACGGTGTGTCGTCGTCGCGCGCTGTCATATAATTGCTATTCCGTTCGTGTCATCGTCGGCGCCGCCGAGGGAGGACGGGAGGAAGTAAAAGAGACTGACTGTAACGAAACCCGAACGGCGGAAAGTACCGTGCGAAAACTGACGTTCGGCTTCGCTGAATCGTCCGCATCAATCGGACGTCTCGGGATCGATCCAAACGCGGACACCGTCAGCGCTGTCAAGAGCCGACAGTATTTTCTAATCAATCGCCGTGTTACGATCGCCCTTGACGATGCGTCCAAAGTCCCGAAATTCTCAACACCGACGACAAAAAAAGTCACGCCGAAAAAGAACGACCGGACATGCCTGTGTCGCTCTCTGCGACGAGCAGCGCGAAACCTTCTTTTCTTTCTTTCATTCTTTTTTTTCCAATAATTTATTGATCGAACGTACCTCGCGTTCTCACGCTGCGGCCGCAGCACGACCCGAAGGATCACTGGAGGAAGCGCCGAGTGCGAGGCAAACTCGATGCCCCTGCGTATATCCGTTCATCGGAAGACCCCACGATCGTCTTTTTTTTATTCGCGTTACATCTCAAACCGCCTCTCGCACATCCGTTGTTTATCGCCCGTACGGCACAATTCTTTCGCGGCACTCTCGGGAAGGAGCGAATAAGCCGAGCTCTCGCCTCGGTAATCTTCTTGACGGATTCGCGGATTGTCGTCTGGTTCGTTGAGAGGGCGCGAGCTTCGCCACTGCATGTGTCGAGTCGATAAAATAATGTATATATATACACAACATCGCGGGGAGAAAATCGTCCTCTCTTCCGTTCCTCGATGCCTCTCACGCACACTCTCGGCCGCCCCCACCGCCGAGCCGCCGAACGTCAGCGCACTCTGCACATCCGTCAGTTTTCGTCGGGCTCTCGAACGGGGCTTCTCTGTGTGTGTATGTGTGTGTATGTGCGTATGTTTTTAATTTCATTTATCGACGATGAACACGAAGGAAAAGGAGAAGTACATAGAGGAATTCGAGTTTCCTCACTGCGACGAGTCCTCGAAGTACGAGAAGGTCGCAAAGATCGGTCAGGGCACCTTCGGGTCAGTAATTGAGTCGCTCGGAGGTTATGTCGCGTTAACGATATTTTTGTCGCTCGAAACTCAACCGTTATATTTTCAGTGAGGTGTTCAAGGCCAGGGACAAAAAGAACAACAAGAAGTTCGTGGCTATGAAGAAGGTGCTTATGGACAATGAGAAGGAAGGGGTTAGTACGAACGGTCCCAAACTCGTATCATAAGCGCCCCCCCCTCCGCGCTTTTGTCTTACGGAGAATTCATCGTTTGTCCGTTTCCTCAGTTTCCTATCACCGCCCTGAGAGAAATCAGGATATTGCAGCTACTCAAGCACGAGAATGTCGTCAACCTCATTGAAATATGCAGGACTAAAGGTGAGGGATTTTTGTTTATTTTTTTCAAGCGTGAACGATCGGCCGTGTTATTGTAAAAAAAAATGGCCACCGAGCGACCTTTGGGATAAAACAACACAGATATTAATTTTTTATTTATTTTTTTGCTTCCAGCTACCCAGTACAATCGTTATAGATCTACTTTCTATCTCGTATTCGACTTCTGCGAGCACGACCTTGCGGGTTTGTTGTCCAACGTAAATGTAAAGTTTAGCTTAGGTGAGATAAAGAAAGTGATGCAACAGTTGCTAAACGGACTTTACTACATTCACAGCAACAAGGCGAGTGGGGTTTCTGGGCTCCCGGGCGATCCATGCCTTCGGATCTCTCATGGAGACAATATGTTTCAGATTTTGCATAGGGACATGAAAGCTGCCAATGTTCTCATAACGAAAAATGGGATTTTGAAGCTCGCCGACTTTGGTCTCGCAAGGGCATTCAGTGCCAACAAGGGCGGTCAGGCTAATCGCTACACCAACAGAGTCGTCACACTCTGGTACAGACCACCCGAACTTTTGCTCGGTGCGCGTAATTACGGCCCGCCCGTCGATCTCTGGGGCGCTGGATGCATAATGGCAGAAATGTGGACTCGGTCGCCGATAATGCAAGGAAACACCGAACAGCAGCAACTCACGCTGATATCGCAACTTTGCGGTTCTATAACGACCGAGATATGGCCGGGCGTTGAGAATTTGGATCTTTTCAACAAAATGGAACTGCCCAAAGGGCAGAAGAGAAAGGTAATCGGAGATGGAGATGTGAGCTGTAATTTTATCGTATTTTCACCATAAAAATACGGCACGTAACCGCTTTGAATATTACCTCATTGGTAATAAAATCGTATGGTCTCATAGTAATTTAAAATCTCACCAACACATGGTGAATTTTCAATTAATTGTTACGGTAATCACGCGCAAAAAAAGTTGGTGACCAGTAATTTCACAACTATATAAATAAAGATTACCATTTTTCAACCGTTAATTTAAATAGGTAGATTTTGTAGATAGATTTTGTATGTTTCTACGGTAAATTTACCAAACAATTTTATCATCTTTACATTAAATTTACGAGACACCAGCTTGACCATATTTTCACAATCCAAAAATGTAGAGAAACAAAAAATTACGTAATAATACGATAAAAGTGCGGTCATTTTACGAAATATTAAAATACCGTTATTTCCACATATCTAATCCGAGTCATCGGAGTTCATTAGCTCTACATATTATCGAGTATTTTTCGAGGGATCGTAACGATGATTATTTGGTTCCAGGTGAAAGAAAGGCTGAAGCCGTACGTGAAGGATCCGTACGCCTGTGATCTTCTCGACAAGCTCTTGATCCTCGATCCGACCAAGAGGTACGACTCGGACTCGGCCCTGAATCACGATTTCTTCTGGACCGATCCAATGCCCTGCGACCTCAGTAAGATGCTGGCCCAACATACGCAGAGTATGTTCGAGTACTTGGCACCGCCGCGAAGACCCGGCCACATGCGTCATCCGCATCATCCGGTAGCCGCCGGACCGACGAAACCGAGCACAGACAGCGGGTACCAGGATAGAGTGTTCTAAATGCCCCGTCGCGCGGCCTCGGCGCTCCTCTCATTAGGAACTAATTATTTCCAATAATCAATGCCGTCGTACGAATTTACGACGATGTTTGTACAGCATTTCTCGCATCGACCACGCGATCGTATAACCGTACATTTTTTCTAGCTCGTAAGATATTCCTCAACACCTACGATGTAAAACTATAATGTGTAAATATACGAATTAATTTTTTGTACGATATTCTACGTTTCGTTGATTTTTTTCGTCGCCGGAAAAAAAAAAAATTATTGTACTGTGAGAACAGTGTTCAGGGTAAATTACATTTATTGCACTTCTCATAACATTCGGCAGACTGTAGGACTAATACATTAGAGTAATAAAGAAATCGAGACTCAGGGCAAGTATAGATGATGCTCATCTTTAAATAGCGAAAACGTATACATACACTTCTGCGAGGACTTTCACGACGGCTTGTCGTTTACACGAGCTTTCTGTGTGTCTGTCAATAATAAGTTAGACTTACGATTAGACCGTTGTACGAAATTATATATGGACACATGGGGCGAGCGCGCGGGTTCGACGGAGCTCGATATGAGGGAAGTTCGTCGCGCGGTCGGGTCGGGGAAGAAATACGGCTCGTATAAAAAATATATACTCGATACATCGATAAACTCACGAGACAAAGTTTCTCCTCCAACGTTCAACGGTACTTCATGCGGTCGGCTTAAAACAATTTATCGTCGATTAGTATACGTACAATACGAAGAGAAAAAAATACGTTCCGTGCAAATCAGCGCCCTATCATACACGCCAGCTTTCGTCAGAGAGTCGTCGAGCTACTTCCGTTCGACAAATGAGTGACTAAGGTCCGATCAGCGATAAATCTAGCGTAGCACCTTGTATGCCAAAATACATAAATACATTATTATTCATATACCTGTAATAATAATACTCCTAACGCTTTACAAGTGGCCGGATATATATGTATATATATATATATATTTTTTTTTTAAACGAAACGTATGCACTCATTTTTATCGCCGTTCGCGAAAAAAAGAAAAAAAATACAATGAAAATTCGAGAACAATTCAGTTGGCGGTGATTAATAAAAATCGACGAAATTTCTTTGTCGAAGGGACAGGAATTTTTATCACATTGACACTCTAATCATCGCCGTTGAGGAACGTATGAAGTGGATTCGGGCCCTTTCTTTGGGGCTTCGAGGTCGAAGCCTTTTCCGGACTGTCGGCTGCAACGAACGATTATTATTACGTAAATGCGACAATGAACCAGTAGCGACATGTTTATATGTAAAAAAAAATAACCGTTATTACCTGGTGTGGGTCTCTGGGCATTTAGGCAACTGAGCCATTCGGTCATGCTGATCCTCCTGTCGTTGTTTATGTCGCAGTACCTTGGGAGCTTCTTGCCGCACCTTCGCAGGTGTCGATTGTTCGCCACCATTGTCCGGAAGCTCTTCCACTCTTTGCGCTCGAGTACCTTGTTCTTGTTCTTGTCGAGCATAACGAAATGCCAGGTGGCCACTCTCTCCTCCTTCGACGCCGGCCACTTGTCCGTCGCCTCGGCCGAATCGGTGCTCGAAGTTTTCATCTTCTTCTCCATCAGATCCATGAGATCGCGAAGGAACAGTTGCTTCTTAGCCTCCGGACAACCTGTGGAAATTCGTATTCTATATTCGTAAGGGCCTTTGGAAACGGATACATCGCGTTGCCTCACAATAAGACAAACAAAAAATTAGCGCCTATGTGAAGTGTGTGTGAGTGTATATGCGAGTAACGTATTTCCAGTATGACGTCACTTCCGGTCGGAAAACGATATTTTCAAACCGGAAGTGATGTATTTCCGGTATGTCGCCACATCCGGTCTAAAAATGAGATTTTCAAGCCGGAAGTGATGTATTTCCGGTATGACGTCACTTTCGATTGAAAAATGAGATTTTCAAAACCGGAAGTGATGTACTTTTGGTATGACGTCACTTCCGGTCGAAAAATGAGATTTTCAAGCCGGAAGTGATGTATTTCCGGTATGACGTCACTTCCGGTCGAAAAATGAGATTTTCGAACCTGAAGTGAGTTATTTTCAATAAATCTCCGAAAATTGAAATAGCTCGTTTGTAAATTTCAGAGTCGATAGCGGGGGCGCGAAACGCCCGAGCCACAAGATGCAGCGATATTACAAATTAGCACCTTTCATAGGCCTGCTCGGCGGGGGAACCGGATTGCAATTCGGCGTGTGATCCTTGGACGAAGTGCCCGGTATCGGCTTGCCGGTGTCCTGATACACGCACCAGCAATAACCGGAGTAACACTGCACCTTGTGATACCTTCCGTCGGGAGTGCACTGAGGTATGTAAAATTTCTCCTGCGAGTTCTGGCGTTGATCCTCCATCACCGATTTCCTATCCGATATACAATCGTTCGCTAATCGAAAAAAAAAACACCATCAGTTTAGCACGTTGAGTTTAAATGTCGATAAAAAAAAATTGATTTTATATAATACCGTCACTCTCCTCCTTGGTGTCCGGCGGATCATCGTTGAAAGTCGGCCTCGAGTGTACCGGCGGAGGATTGCCCTTCAGGACTGTGGCAAAATAAACAAAAAACAAAAAGTATGTAAACCTACCGACGTTATGTCAGATCACGTGTTAGAAGAGATACATTTAACAGGAAACACACACATTTGCAAAAACCGTCACCACCCCGGAAAATATGAGAAAATAAATAAATAAAAAAATGTATTATATACAAAAAAAAAATGGCATGCGATTGATGGTAAATAAAAGCATGCGTTTATTTTTACTATGTACAACAGGATCTTCTATGATCTTCGCAGATCGCGGAAAAACGGAGTGTCTTGAGATATATAGTACGGGTGGTGACGCACGGAAAATCGATCCAGGATATTGCTCAACGGTCGGGAAGAGCAAAAAAATCGATATCCCCCATCGATCGAGAAAGTGAGGGTTTCGTGAGTGGACTATTGAGAAAATTACATCACGCGTGTAACGTATAGCAATAGCGATAGTATAGTATGTACAACTCGCTATTGGGTGCTGGTCGCACGAGCATGCGTTGTTTCGAGGAGCATCGCCACGTTAGTCTTTTCCAACAGCGTGCCGCTATTTCTATACACGGACAATTTTTTTTTTTATACGAATGTAAATCAAAAGACAAATAAAAAAAAGTATTTTGCCAACAGCGTACCGGTATTTTAATACACGGAAAATTTTTTTAATACGAATATACATTAAAAGACAAATTTAAAAAAATGATATTAAAAAAGAACTAGACTAAAAAAAAAATGAAAAATCTGTGTAGACTGACATGGGAATTCTCCTCGCGGACTTGCAAGGGAACTCACCTTGGTCCGTAGCCCGGGTCCTCTGGGCCTCAGGGACCGCGGGACGCCCGTCTGCACCGTTCAGCGACAAGAACAAACGTACTAAATGATAACAATGGTATCACTCAGCCGATTGGCTTATATACCTATGCTGTATATATATTGACATTATATAAATAACAAAAAAAAATATGACAAAAAAAATCTCGTGTAATACAAAGTACAATATTAATTCGCGGATTTTTCTTTATCTATAATCGGTAAGTGCGTCGTCTGTAATTTTTTTTTTCTCATGCCTCAAGCCGTCAGCGTCTGTATGAATAACAAACAGTAAAACAATTGAGTATTGTACAGTAACGAGAGAGTACGTAATAGCAGGGCGGGGATTACAATGCTCGGCGATAGTTAGAGAGACGCGCGACAATGTTAACGAGTTGCGAGTTTGTTTTATTGGGCGCGTAGGTGAAGAAGATTTGGTCGCGTAGACGAGACTCTCGCGAGCGGAGTGATGAGAGGAGTCGAGAGAGCGCGGGCGTACGTCGTTGCCACGAGTGGCGAGTACACGAGAGTATAAAACGTCCGAAGCGTGTGCGCGTTCATCCTCATCCTCCGTGCGTACGCGGCCGGGGAAGCAGACGGGCCTTGTCTCGAGCAATTGCTACCAATTTCTTCGGTTCCGTCTCTCCTCCAGACCGGCGCGTGTGGGCAAACTTCCGTCAAGATTCACGAATGTTTAAGGCCGAGAGACAGATAGAGAGAAAGCGAGAGCGAGCGAGAGTCGAGAGACCGCGAACAACATCCTGTACGATCGAGACTGAGCCGCTAAACGGCCATAAAAGAGCCGCGTTATAACCGAGCGTGGCGAGCGTTATTTTTCAATTATTTTTTATACCGTTCATTATAATACACGGAGAGGAGGCGAAACTGCTATTTATACTTTTGGAATTTCCGTCCGTTCGTTCGGTGGTCGTCGTTCGTCAAGGACTATCTCGCCGACCGTCAGTCAAAGCGGAAAGTTTAACAGGAAGCGAGAGAGAGAGAGAGAGAGTGAGAGAAGCAGGAGAGAATAACGAGATCCCAATACACTGCCGCTTTACAAATTTAGTATAGAGTGCTCCTATGTACGTGTACAGGGGACAACCGCGTAAGTCGCATCCAGACAAGTTTTGCCGATCGGATAAGTTGGAAAGAGCGCGGATCGTATAACTTGAATCACAGATGTGAACGGTAATTTTAACGTTTTCTTTACGGTAAAAATGTGACCGCTTTGGAAATAAAACCATATGGTCTCATAGTAGTGATTTAAAAAATCTTACGAAAAAAAATTTTGTTACCGATAATTTCACACTCAAATAGGTAGATTTTTGACAGTGAATTAACCAAGAAAATTTTGTGGTCGGTAATTCCGCATCTAGATAAATGATTTTTATCAGATTTTACAGTAAATTTACGAGAAACTTTCATGACGATTTTTCATAACGCAAAATGTTGAGAAAAAAATTACGTCGTGAAATATTAAAATATCGGTATTTCCACGTCTCTAGCTCATCCCTTCCATTTCGTTGCCTGCCTGTCAAATGGTTCCTGCTCCAAGTTTTTGTGCGGAAAGGGAGCGTGGGAAGGTAGTGGCGAATCCAACTTATCCGGTCGTGCGTAATTGGCTCGGTTTCCGAGCGTGCAACTTACGCGGTCGTCTACTGTACATCGATGGTCGAACGCCAGAAGGGTGGACCACGCTTTTGCACAGCCTGTGTGTGGGGCCCTTGTGGAATTAAGCCGTCGATGTAACATGGAAGCATAGGCGACGGGCTCCCCGGAGTAGTACGGGACGATAAGGGTTTACGGATACTCCGTCTTACGAGTGAAGTCGTTGGCGAGACAAGCGCCCCATTCCTGGCGCGAGAGCTTGAGATCCTGATTGAGGTCGCACGTCCGGGCGAACGTACGGGCGCATTTCTTCGGTCTTACGGCCTTTTTCGCGAGTCGCCGCAGCTCCTTGTACTCTGCCCTGTCCAAGTGCCCGTCGCCATCCTTGTCCAGAGTCGCGAATTTCCACGACAACACCCGCTCCACGTTCTTGTCACCTGGTGTGGAAAAAAATTAAACAATTAAATTAATTTATCAAAAAATAACACATAAGGATACACAAAATACACGACATCGTTAAGTTAAAGATACCGATGCTTGGATTAAGGTAGTACTAGCGCAATGACTGACGCCGCCTAAGTTCGAGAGAAAAAAGACAAAGATTACAAACACTTCTCGATGAGAACAAAATCTGAAAAAATTCTAGCATATAAAAGGTGCTGAAAAGATTG